>CM076574.1:153139648-153250389 GCA_034641835.2 Pinus albicaulis
TAGTGCTATATGTGGACGACCTCTTCCTGACAGGTGCTGACCCTCTCATTCATCAATGTAAGAGGGAGCTCGCTGCTGAGTTCGAGATGAAGGACCTAGGATTGATGCACTACTTCCTAGGCCTGGAGGTCTGGCAGAGACCTGGAGAGATTTTCCTTTCTCAAGGAAAATACATTGTGAAGCTTCTGGAAAGATTTGGGATGGTGGACTGTAAGTCCGTGTCGACACCGATGGAACTCAACTTTAAGAAGTTGAGTGGCAGCGCTGCTGGGCCTATCTTGGCCAATCCTACTGAGTATCGTCAACTCATGGGAGCTTTGATGTTCTTAGTGAACACCCGACCGGATATATGTTTTGCAGTGAACACTTTGAGTCAACAGATGGTTGAGCCTCATCACTTTCACTGGGTTGGTGCCAAGAATCTTCTGAGATATCTTCGGGGCACGATAAACCATGGGCTGAGATACACTGCCGGGAGTGTGATACTTCGTGGATATACTGATGCCGATTGGGCTGGCAGTGTGGTGGATCGTAAGAGCACATCGGGATGCTGCTTCAATCTTGGTTACCTTCGATCTCATGGATGAGCGAGGGAAGCGAGAGTCGGTGGCTTTGAGCACGGAGGCGAATGTCCCCATTGTTTTGCTAGTATGGCACATTGTGAAGCGATTTGGTTGCGGAGAATCTTTAGTGGCTTGTTTGGACATGTGCTAGATACCTTGTGATACTGCGACGATAATCGAGTGGGATTCGCTTGAGCGAGAATCCTGTGTTCCAACGCCAGATCCAAGCATATTGATATCGGGTACCACTTTATCGGGATATGGTATAGCGAGCGCGCGGAAGCTCGATCCTCGGAGCTGATGAGCGAGCCGCGGATGTTCTCACTAAGCCTGGGGAAGAGGTCAAGTTCCTAACCTTCCGTGAGAGTCTTGGTGTCGTGGAAAGACCCTATGATGTAGATCGTGTTGGACGATGGTATGGGAGCTGCAGGGGGGCTTTGGGGATAGCTTCTCGGAGCTATAAGCACTCATAATGCTTCGACCCCACCCTTGTGATTATTGAGCTGGTTCACCACTCATTTATCTGTGCCCCGTATGCATCCTACCCATTGAGTTCGGGGCTCATGGGAAGTACCTCTCATTTGGCCAATGAGGTGGGAAAAGCTAGAGACTATTAGCAAAGACTGATGGACGCATCAGAGATTGCCGTACTCTCTATCTAGGATGGCACGGTCCAACCACTTGATCTGGGATCAAGTTTAGTGAGGTCTGGGACCTCTGCCTGACTTCGGGTCAGATGAACCAACTTCGGGTTGGTTGGAGACTCTTTGTGAGTCTGATAGAGGTTTCGAACCTCTGGACTGATTATGTCAATCGGGGGATGATGTCTTTGTGACTGACCCACTTCTGTTCTGAAATAAAGAGGCCAGCAAAGCAAGTTACGGCGGGATGACGCACGATGTTTGATTGCACTGATGGATGGAGTTCTCCCTAGTTGAGAGGGAGTGTTAAATTTGGACAACTAGGTCCAAACTCCATGTTATGATGCTCGGATTAAGAGGCTAATATTTTTGTTGGAATCCTCTTTCGGAGAGGTGTAAAATCCATATATAATATGTCTTAATCCGATGAGCAGAACATTTATTTTGAATTTATTATTCTTAATAAATTATATGTGCAGATCGGCCTTAAGGTTGCACGCCCCCAGCAGATGTGTCACACGCCCCAATGATGGATATAAATACAGGCAAAGTTGGAGAGCATTTCATCACAACACAACTCACAACAACTTCTCTCATCTGATTTAGTACGAGCTCCTTGGAGGACGAGTTCAGCCACACGTGTGAAGGAGAAGAAGGACAAAACAGTACGGCTGAGTTGAAGGACGATTTTCTACAGTTAGGGTTTTGCAGAAAGTTTGACCAGCGTTGACTTTGGTCAACGCATGGTCCAATTGAGCTGAAAATTTGTGGGAAGTTCGATTTTGGAAGGCCGTACTATTTGGCACAGAAAACGAGGTCAAAGGGTTGACCAATCTGCTGCTGCGTTGACTTTTAGCTTTCTGCGCTGCGTTGACTTTTTCAGGACATCGTTGACTTTTTTGGAGTTGACTTGGGTTGACTCGTTTGCTGATTGGAGGACTATTGTGACACATGCTGGGTTGGCTGATCAAGGAGACTTTGCTGGTTGAAGCATCCTGTTGACCGCCGTAACGAACCACCACATTTTTCCTATTTCTGATTTGTCTTCTGTAAGATCCACTTATATGTTCTATCTGCATTTTACTTAACTATTTTGTATGATTGCTGTGAGAAAAGTAAAATTGCTCCTAGCATAGAACATCTACAAAAATTTACATTGTACCTTGATTTGGCAACAACAGTTGTAGTGGATGGAGGCTCTTGGATTTTACCCTGCACATAGTCCATGACATCTTGGTCTTCCAAATTAAGATCCAATGTCATCTTCCAAGCATGGAAGTCATCCTTCTCGGTCAATTTTTCATCAGCCTTAAAGCCATTGTAGTTTGAGGAACCCATCCTCTTCTTCGGTGATTGCTACAAACTAGGGCTTTGTCTTCACCTCAGCTATGATACCATGTAAATTTTTGAAGATGTTATATGGTTGATGCAACTTTACTTTTATCCCCAATGTCAGTTAGCAATCACATAAACAAGAAAATAAAGCGCGGATAGAACATACCAGTAGATCGACAGAAGACAAGCCAGAAAAATATAAGTGTGTTGGTGCGTTACGGTGGTCAACAGGATGCTTCAACCAGCAAAGTCTCAATACGGTCAGCCAACCAGAAGTGTCACACACACAGCCCTTAAAGACAGCTCATCAAAAATCAACATAATTCAACAAAAGAATCCCACGTCCAGATTTCCGGCATCATCCAGATTTATGACATCATCCATATTTACGACATCATCCATATTTATGGCATCCAGATTTACGACATCCATTTCTGACATCATCCAGATTTATGGCATCATCCATATTTTCGGCATCTAGATTTACGACATCCATTTCCGGCATCATCCAGATTTACGACATCATCCATATTTACGGCATCCATATTTACGACATCCATTTTCGGCATCATCCAGATTTAAGGCATCATCCATATTTACGGCATCATCCAGATTTACGGCATCCATTTCTAGATCATGAAGATGTGTGTGATGAGATGATTGAAATGTCTTCCTACGTTGACTCTATTTATATCAATCACTGAGGGTGTGTGACACATTTGCTGGGGGTGTAAAACCTTAAGGCCAACTTGCACATATATTGAAAGTATTAAAAATAAATTCAAAGTAAATGTTCTGCTCATCGGATCAAGATGATCTTTAGATCGATCTTGCACCTCTTCGAAAGAGGAACCCAATAAAAATATTGGTGTCTTCATCTGAGCATTACAACATAGAGTTTGGACCTAGTTGTCCAATTTTAACAAAAACTATGCCAAAGGATAGTTGTATAGATTTTGGGAATGCATGCCAAAACCAACAGTATGGCTGCCTCGAAAACTATGCCAAACTGCTGCTGTACGTACCTCAATTTCTATGCCGGATTTGCTACTGTACAGACCTCGTAAACTGTGCCTCTTTTGCTGCTATACGGACCTCGAAAACTATGCTTGTTTTGCAGCAATAAATGCAGTCTTCCCTTGATTTTTGTGCCACTTGCCTTGAAAGTCGTGCCCTGCTTTGCTGTACGGATTTGCTGAAATAAATGCTACCTCGGTAAGAGTGCCAAGGTGCTGCTTCTCCTTCTCTCTCTCTGCTAAGAAAATCTCCTTGCTCTATCTTGCTCCTCTCAATCTGCTCATGAAAAGAAATGAATGACTTTTTCTCTTCTTTTCCTCCTTTAACCTAACCCTAAGTGACTTCTAGGGAATCCCTAAATCCAATGGCTGAGATAGCTTTAGATCTAGGGCTGAGATTAAATGTGCATTTAATTCTCACTTTCTAATTTTTAATTCACCCCACTTAAATAAAGACCCACTTAGCCTTTTATTTCCATAGTCACTTTTTCACTTTCTAATTTCACATTGACTTTAATAAAGTCAGTTTAAAATTAAACTTTGTAACTTTATCAGTTATAAAGTCACTTTTAAATTAGATTTGACTTTACCACTTATAAAATCACTTTAGGAGAAAAAGATAAATACATTTGGAGACTTTTCCCTAGGCCAAAGATCAAAGCCTTAGGGAGCCACTTGTCCTCTGGTACCCAAATTTTAACACTCCCTCTTACCGAGGAAAGTGTTCCTCACTACTCCCATCTTGTCTCTGAAGTAGACATGCTTGCCCCGTGGTAAGGCTTTGGTGAATATGTGTGCTACCTGCTCATCTGTGGGAATATACTCAAGCTTCACAACTCCCTTTTGAACATAGTCTCTGATGAAATGATATCTGATCCTGGTATGCTTTGACCTGTCATGAAATACTGGATTCTCTGTGAGTTTAATGCAACTCTGATTATCACAGTAAATCACTGAAGGTCTCAACGCTTGACCAAATAAGCCAAAAAACATCTTCCAAAGCCATATGGCCTCACAACTAGCCAAACTGGCTACCATGTACTCTACTTCCGCTGAACTCAATGCTACTGAATGTTGCTTTTGGCTGAACCATGACACAACCGCCGGACCCAACCCAAAACAACACCCTGAAGTGCTCTTTCTATCAGAAGCACAACTTGCCCAATCAGAATCAGTGTACCTTGCCAATCTCACTTCATCTCCCTGTCTATAATCCAAACCAAAATCTACTGCCCCCTGCAAGTAACAAAGTATGTGTTTTGCAGCAACCAAGTGCACTCTCCTTGGCTCACACATGAACTGGCTCATTGTGTTAACTGCAAAACAAATATTTGGTCGAGTGTTGACCAAATACATCAAGGAACCAATCAGTTGTCTGTACAATGTGGGATCCATCAACTCGGAATCAGAAGCGTGAAGCTTCTTCCAGATAGTGATCATAGGCGTCGACATGGGTTTGCAATCCTCCATGTGAAATCTGCTAGGAATGTCCACAATATACTTCCCCTGTCCCAGCAAGAAATGCCCCTCCTCTTGCCACACTTCCAATCCCAAAATGTAATGCATCAAGCCAATGTCCTTCATCTCGAACTCTGAAGCAAGATCTCTCTTGCAGCCCTCTATGAGTCTTTCTGCACCTGTAATGACCAAGTCATCCACATACAACACTAGAATGAGAGGCTCCTCACCTACCACAATAAAGTATAGGTTCGGATCTGCATCACTCTTTGTGAAATCCAACTCTTGCAAGTACGTATCAATCCTCGAGTACCAAGCTCTAGGAGCTTGCTTCAGGCCATCAAGTGCCTTTTTCAGTTTGCATACATGGGACTCCTTCCCATGCACCTGAAAGCCTTGCGGCTGCTCAATATAAACCTCTTCCTGTATGAAGCCATTGAGAAATGCGGTCTTCACATCCATCTGATGGATATTCCAACCCATCTCTGTTGCTATCGATATAATGGAGCGAATGGAAGTATATCGACCCATGGGAGTGAAGGTCTCCTCATAGTCAACTCCCTCTACCTGGGAGAACCCTCTAGCCACAAATCGAGCCTTGAACTTCTTGATGCTGCCATTTGCAGCATGCTTTACCTTGTAAAGCCATTTGGAAGTAACCACTGATTTCCCTTCAGGCCTCGACACCACCTCTCAAACATCGTTCTTTATGATAGAAGAATACTCTTCCTGCATGGCCTTTCTCTAGAACTGCTGGCTAGCTGCTGCCTCATAGCTAGAAGGCTCAGAATCAACGATGCTAGTGATTAATGCCATATAGCTACAAAACTGATTATGTGGTTTGCTCTCTCTAACCCGTCTCTTAGGCCCAACAACAGATGTGGCCTCTCTCAAGGTGTCCTGAAGCCACTTGGGCTTCCTCTTCCCTGAGAACACTTCTCCCACCGAAGTTAAAGAATCCTCATCCTTGTTATAAGCCTGAATTCCTGAAGGCCTGCCAACCGACCTCATGCCTGAACGTGTGCTTGTAGATGCTGAAGTACCATGTGAACTATCCATCAATGGGCTACCCTATGAACTGCCTTGCATGCTGCCCGGAGCACCACCCATCTGACTCTGCAAGCCACTGCTCACTGATGGACCTGACACCGTAATCGATGTACCACCTGATCCTTGTCCAATGGATCCCTGTGACTGACTCAGTTGCTCCTGAGGGTCTGTTGAATCCAGATACTCTAACTCGTGTGACCTCCTGAAAGACCTATCCTCCTCGAATTTCACATCCCATCTCACAACAACTTTCCTCCTTGCAGGAATATAAATCCGAAAGGCTTTCGAAGTCTCACTGTAACCCACAAAGATGCCTTTCTCTGCAGTGGGCTCTAGCTTGGTCCTCTTCTCCTTGGGAATATAGGAGTATGTAATGCACCCAAAGATACGAACGTGACCAACATCAGGCTTCTTCCTAGAAAAAGCCTCCTCTGGAGTCACATGCCCCAAGGCACGATGTGGACTCTTGTTCTGCAAGTACATAACAGTGTTGCAGGTCTCTGCCGACAAAAACAACAGTAACCCCTGATCATGTAGCATGGCTTTGGCAACCCCAACAATGGATCTGTTCTTCCTCTCTGCAACCCCGTTCTACTAGGGGTTGTAAGGAATTGTCAACTCCCTCCTGATGCCTGCCTCCGCACAATAATCAACAAACTCACCAAGGGTATACTCCCCTCCATTGTCCAACCTGAGGGACTTGATCTTCCGACCTATCTGAGTCTTCACAAGAGCTCTGAACTCCTGAAACTGCTTGAAGACCTCACTCTTGGTCTTCAAGAAATAAATCCAGGTCTTCCCGGAGTGATCATCGATGAATAAAACATAGTACTCATATCCACTCAAGGATACATGAGACATCTGATCGCTCACATCGGTATGAATTAAATCAAGAATCCCTGTCGATCGACTATCACTGCTGGGAAAAGGGGATTTGGAAAACTTCCCCATAACACATCCTTTGCATGTATCAAGGTGATTAGAACTGAAATCTGGCACACTTGTGGTGATCTCCCGCAATGTCCTCAAGGCCCCATGATACATGTGCCCCATCCTGCGGTGCGAAATCTCCCATAACTCTGAACTGCTAGCTCTTCTGTTGGTACAACTGCTCAATGCCATAAGGGGTTGGAATGAAAACTTGTACACCTTGGCATGGCGCACACCAATCACTCTAGCTCAATCAGCTGGAGCACCCCTAGGATATATAAGCACCTGCCCTCTCCTGAACAATACCTCATACCCTCTGTCCTCCAATGCTTGATGGATATAAGATTCTTCTTCATCCTTGGCACATATAGAACATCTGACACTTTTAAGGGAGGTTTGGGTTCCCTATCAAATGTCAATGTCCCCACATCGACTGCTCTAACAATGCTGTCATCTCCGAGTACTACCTCTATATCAGTGCCACTCTCTGAAAGCTCTGAGAAGTACTCACGAACTCCTTTCATATGACGGGAAGCCCCTGTCAACATACCAAATACCTGAAGATGCTCTGCTAGTGGAGGGAAGTGCACACTCTCTCTCAACCTGTGTGGCAGGTGATCTTGCACTAGTGGACTCACAAGCTATGAACCCAAACTCCCGGTCAAAGCTCTCCGAAAAGTCCTTTTCTCTGGACACACAACTGCATAGTGTCCCAACTTCTGACAATTCCAACATTTGACTTTGGAATAGTCCTTCTCCTTGTTCACCTGTTTACCTTTACCTTTGCCTTTGCCCCCACCACCACTTGTGAAAGCTTGCTTCTTTCCTTTGCCCTTCTTGCCCCTTACTAACAATGCTACATTGTCATCCTCCTCTACCTGCTTGGCTGCCGCAAGATGGTTCCCTCTGATTTCATTATGAATGCAATCATCCCACAACCTCTCCCAACTGGGAAGGTTCTCCCGTGCAACAATTCCATCCACAAAACTCTCCCATGTTTTGGGAAGACCATTCAATGTAATCCACACCAATTCAATGGGTGGAATGGTCTCTCCAACAACGGGCAACTCATCTCTCACAGAAGTGATCTTTGTGAGGTATCTTGTAGCACTATCAATCTTAGCCATTTTGATGGCCTTCAACTTCTCCCTTAGGACCATTTTTCTGTTTTCATTGGTGCTCTGGTAAATATTGGTCAAGGTTGTCCACATCTCATGTGCATATATTTTTCCTCTCACATGAGGAATGACATGGTCTTTAACACCATCTAGAATCAATCTTTTTCCTTTAGCATTCTTCTTATTAAAATCTGCCAACTGAACAGGGTCAGCAGGCACTGCTACTGGGTGCTGTGTGGTGTTAACTATGATGCCCTAGACTTGCCCTAGACTTCTGCCTCCTCAAAGATGCTCTGTATTCTCTCCCTCCATGCACTATAGTTGCTCTGCCCATCCAACTTATCCTCCACCCTCACGCCCAAAGATGTGCTAGCTGTCCTAACAAACTGAAGCTTTCAAATCTGTGGTAAAGGTTCAATTTTCTATGTGAAAATAGCTTGCTGTAATTTTTCACTTGCTGTCCCAAACTGCACTTTTCAGCCACCCAAGCTTTGATACCATATTGAAATTTCAGACCCTACTCCAGTTATCAGTTTCTCCTTATCACTCCCATATAGTTAAATGCCCATTCCCATAATCATACATTCAAAATTCTAGAAATGATAAATATTTATGAAAACACAAATTTAGGAATTTCACAGCGCTAGAAATTGCAGAAATAAAAACACAGTAAAATATTTCAGCCACACACACAGAAAATGTGTTAAAATTGGACAACTAGGTCCAAACTCCGGGTTGTGCTGCTCAGATGACGATCACAATATTTTTATTGGATTCCTCTTTCGGAGAGGTGTAAGATTGATCTAAAGATCATCTCGATCGGATGAGCAGAACATGTACTTTGAATTTATTCCACTTATGTGCTGGGTCGGCCTGGAATAAAATATTGACTTAAATGTCTTAAAGGACGTGTCACACACCCCCAAAGATTCCTATATATTGAGAGACTTGGAGCTCATTTGACACACATCGATGTGGAGGAATTCTCTCTCTGGATAGCGTTGGAGCTGCACATTCTTTGTTTGGATTGTTCTGGGGTTATGTGTGACACGCTTGGCTGAATGACCTATTGGAGACTTTGCTGGTAGAAGCATCCTGCTGATCGCCGTAACGTCATCATCCCCTATCTCTGTTTTGGCTTGTCTTCTATCGATCTATTAGTATGTTCTATCTTCTTCAGTATTTTGCCCTAATCTGAAATGGCATAGAACATGAGCAGAAATTAACATGGTATCAGAGGGTTGGTTGAAGACATTGCCCTAGGCTGAGCAAGTATGCCCTTATTAGCGTGGAAAAAGTCTGCCCTAATGTGGGTACGCTGGAAGGCTAAATGTTTGCGGCCAAATAAAAGTTCCCGGAAGCATTGACGGCTAAATGAAAGGCCGAAGCCGAGAACCGGGAAAATTAGAATTCTGCGTAACCTGGTTATGGGCTCACGGAAAGAACAAACGACGGAAAATTAGAATTCTGCGTAACCTGTTTTCAAACATGGTTATGAACTCGCTGTGGCCGTTTTTCTATGCGTGGATTGGAGGGTTTGAGAACAAATAAATGCAAAGGAAATTAGAAGAGGAGTTTAAACTTACAATTATCATCTAGCAGCAATATTTTTCGCGTTTATGGTCACTTTACTCTTTCTTAATTCTGCTTTCCCACCATTTGTCACAAAAGAAGGCCAACAGAACATAGCACAGCAGGATATTCGTTTCCAAGTAGAATTCCCAGGTGTGCCCGGGGGAAATCGGCGGATTCGATCGATTAATCTCTCCGATTGATCATAATTTCTTTTGGATTTGTTGTTTGAAGAGGCGGGGAGAATGAGTAAAGTATTTGAAGGTTCTGAGCGGCAATATTGCTAGCTCTCTGCAAATCTTTCACGGAAATGCACCTCTGCGGCTCTTCTCAATGGAGGGCTTCCCGCAGGCTGTACACACCTAAGTCGTTCCCATGGATTGATCTCCGCGTGCAGTTTCAGAATCGAGCGAACCTATACCCGGTTTTGATGCCTTTTACTACTCAGTGAACAAGAAAGGTTGTCGAGCCACAGGAAACACCCCAAGGCCAAGACGGAAACGACGTTCTGCTCGGTGAGAAGGGGTGTCATGCCGTAAAGGTATGCGAGGGCAATTTCGAGGCCTTGGATGGTTGCGTTGGGGTTGTCAATCTGAAGTTGGTATTCTTTGGAGAGAAACGAAATTAATATGACAGAGAACAGGTGGCTTTCAAATCCCTGTTTTCTTATGTGATCGCACAGGGCATTAGACGCAGCCTCGTCTGTCCCCGCCATTTCCTCTTCTTCTCGGTCACGCATTTGGCGGGGTGGGTTTAACAATGGGCCATGGGAATCGAACCCGAAACTGATTAACCAAGCGCTGGAGTTTAAGTCAATTTATACTGAATTGGATTGGATCGTCGTCTCTGGCTGGAGTTTAAGTCAATTTATACTGAATTGGATTGGATCGTCGTCTCTGTATCTAAGCGTGAATTTGCGGTGCGGAAACGACATCAAACGCTTTAAATTGCGTTTTTTTAAAAAGTCGGCAAAATTGCAGTGTTGCATTGTTGTATTTGCAACTGCACGATTTTGGCCGGAAGAAAATATCGGAAAGAGGGGCGTGTTAGTTGATGCTTATCCCATGCCGAAGCGGAGTTCCACGTCCAGTTGGGACGCTCAGAACAAGCAATTTCTTCCGATAGATAATCTCTTAAAATTGTATTGTGAAGAATGCATGTTAAACAGCAAGGCCAAGTATCAGCCGCTGATTTGAGGTATAGAAAAGCCTGTTCCGATGGAGCTGTTAGGTGAAAAATTAGATCTATGGACGTTCTAAGAAGGACAATCTTTGTAGTTTTTAGATGGGTTAACACAGTGCGGATACCTCTAACTGTTTGGATAAAAATCTCAGAGATTCAGTGAGCTTATTACAGTAAGCTTATTAGAGACGTTGAAGGAGCTCGGGATTTTTGGCAGCGATTGTTTTTTTTCTAACTCGGATCTGTGTGTATTTATACCTGTGGATAACATTACCCTCAAACCCGTGGCAACAATACTCTCGGATCTGAATAACAGTAAAAAAATCGGACGTGGGCAGTACTCTCGAATTGTTATAGCAGAAAAAAAAGCTTGAATGTAATCTCAGATCTGTGCTCCTGAAGAACTCGATACACCTGTAGCAAGAGTACAATTCGACTTGTTACAAGAACGCAGCACATATAATGGGTAATTCGGATCCGTATGAAAAGATGGAAGTTGCATCCACTACAATCTAGCTAGATGATGTTTTATTTCAGCCATTTATATGTTACTGGAAATATTGCAGTTGTAATATTATATCGTGAATTTCTCAGTTTGCACAAACAGTTCAGATATATGCTTGAGCAGAGGTAACTAAAGCTTTCATTAAAAAAAAAAGAAAAAAGAGAAAAAGAAGAAGGGAAAGACAGAGTACAGAGACAGAGGTCAAGGACATTCATTGTGTTTGGAAACTTTGGATTGAGCTGCCCTTGCGACACTTTGAAGAATCTTTAGAAGTCTTATTGAAGAAGATCCTGAAGTATACTTTGGAGCTGTTTGTTGTACATCTCTTGGAACACCTAGTGATAGACTTGAAGAAAACTTGAAAGCAGGACTCTTGGGAAGGTAGTGAAGAGGTCTTTGAAGATCATTCAAGGAAGAACCTGATTCAAAGAAAAATCTAAGTAAGAAGAAGCAAGGGATCTAGACAAACACCCATGTTTGAAGCTGAAATTTAAAGGTTTGACTGCTGAAGTCCTTGAGAAATTCTATGTAGTGGTCAAATTGTTGACGAAATGGGCATAGATGTAAGTCATTGAGCCAGGCAAATTTTGACAGCCCTAGGAGCAGTCTGCTGCCATAACCAGAAATGGGCAGATCTGGAAGCAACTCAAGGTGCAATGCCTCAAGTGCAGGATAAACCAAGGTAGATTGGATCCCTTGATTTTTGTAAGCTGCAGTCTTAGAAGGCTATTTGAAGGAGCTACTCACAGAATAACAGGTAGTGGCTGAAAGGACTTCTAACACAAGCTAAGGCTTGTTGATATGTTCCCCCTGTATGTCAGTGACATAGATAGACACCTATGTAGCAGCAGCATGTGACTGTATCAGTCCTACATTGGAGCGTTATGGTAAACTTAAAATGTGAACTGGGAAGTTTATGCAGCTTTTGGTCACATGGTTGGAATCTTGAATCATGATCAGCAAAGTCTGTTGGATGGCTTTGACTGTGGGAGATCAAGTCCCAATTCCAAGATGGTGTCTGGGATGCCCTCATTTAAAACAGATGTCTTCTCTCTCGAGAGAAGCTGACATTAAGAGGGAGATATATCTGTATATGCTCCTGAGAGGATGTCTTTGTTCAACGAAAGAAGATCCTCATGGCTTAGGGACATATGGCTTCAGAGGGGGAAATTCCGAAGGAAAACCAAGAAGCCATATTAATAACAGGATATCTAGCAGCCATGAGTACTTTTGTACAATCTGACCTTGGATACCTTTGAGGAAGTCGTAAAGCATCAAGTCTGGAAGGATGCTATGCTGTGGTCCCAAGACCATAGGACAAAGCTATTGTCACCTCGAAATGGCTCTACAAAATCAAGCATGGATCTGATAGAAGTGCTGAAAAGTTCAAGGCAAGATTCGTTGCCTGTGAGGAAGATATAGACTATGATGACATATTTGCACTTGTGGCTCGAGATACCACCATTCGATCTATTATAGCCCTTGCTGCTACGCAAGGATGGAGTCTTCATCAGATGATGTGAAGACCGCATTTTTCTGCATGGTGTAATAAAGGAAGAGATATATGTGGAGCAACCTTTGGGGTTGGAAATCCAGGATCGGGACACCCATGTCTGCAGGATTGAAGAAAGCCCTCTATGGGCTGAAACAAGCACCCTGAGCTTGGTACGAGAGCATAGATAGCTACTTGATGAAGCTGGGCTTCACTCGTAGTATTGCTGATCTGAACCTTCACTACAAGGTTAATAGAAAGAAGCTTCTCACTCTGGTGCTGTATGTGGATGATCTCTTCTTGACAGGTGCTGACCCTCTCTTTCATCAGTGCAAGAGGGAGCTCGCTGCTGAGTTTGAGATGAAGGACCTAGGACGAATGTCTAGGCCTAAAGGTCTAGTAGAGACCGGGCGAGATTTTCCTTTCTCAAGGAAAATACATTGAAGTTTCTGGTATGATGGACTGTATGTCCATGGAGCTCAACTTTCAGAAGTTGAGTAGCAGCGTTGCTGGGCCTGTCCTACTGAGTATCGTTAACTCATAGGGACCCTGATGTTCTTAATGAACACTTGTTCGGACATATGTTGTGCAGTGAACACTCTGAGTCAACACATGGTTGATCATAACATTCACTGGGTTGGTGCCAAGAAACTCTTGAGATATCTCTGAGGCACGATAGACCATGGGCTGAGATACACTGCCGGGAGTATGACACTCCGTGGATATACTGATGCCGATTGGGCTGGCAGTGTGGTGGATCGTAAGAGCACATCGGGATGCTGCTTCAATCTTGGTTCTGCTTCGATCTCATGGATGAGCAGGAAGCAGAAGTCGGTGGCTTTGAGCACCGCCGAGGTCATTGCTAGTCATAAAACAAGTAAGGGCTCACAGTAGCTAGGTTTAAGCTGCGAAACCTTTAGTGAGTCAGATTGGACACAAAGCAGGATTCCACCATGACACTGTGACAAATGTAGTGATTCGTATGACTGAGAATCCTGTGTTCCACGACCGATCCAAGCATATTGATATCAGGTACCACTTTATCCGGGATATGGTACAGCGAGGCGCCGTAAGGCTCGATCACATAGGAACTGATGAGCAGGTCGCGGATATTCTCACTAAGCCCCTGGGGAAGGTCAAGTTCCTAACCTTCCGTGAGAATCTTGGTATCGTGGAACAACACTATGCTGAGGGTCCTGTTGGACAATGAGCTCTAGGAGCTCTTGGGGGCTTTGGGGATAGCTTCTCGTAGCTATAAGCACTTATGGTAAGCCGCCCACCCTCAGGACATGAGTTGTTCGCTCACGACCGTGTTCGTTATGCATCCTACCCATTGAGTCCCGGACTTATGGGAAGTACCTCTCATTTGCCCAGTGAGGTGGGAAAAGCTAGAGACCAGTAGCAAAGACCGATGGACGCATCGGAGATTGCCGTACTCTCTATGGCTAGGATGGCACGTGTCCAACCACTTGATCTGGGATCAAGTCTAGTGAGGTCTCGGACCTCCGCCTGACTTCGGGTCAGATGAACCAACTTCGGGTTGGTTGGAGACTGTTTGTGAGTTCGATAGAGGTTTTGACCTTTGGGCTGAATCTATCACTCGTGTATGGTTTTGTGGATCACCACTTCTGCTCTGAAGAAGAGGCTGCATGAAAGCAAGTTACTATGATGATTTACGATGTTTGGATTGCACTAGTGGACGGAGTTCTCCCTAGTTGAGAGGGAGTGTTAAAATTGGACAAATAGGTCCAAACTCCGAGTTGTGCTGCTCAGATGACGATCCCAATATTTTTATTGGATTCCTCTTTCGGAGAGGTGTAAGATTGATCTAAAGATCATCTCGATCGGATGAGCAGAACATGTACTTTGAATTTATTCCACGTATGTGCTGGGTCGGCCTGGAATAAAATATTGACTTAAATGTCTTAAAGGACGTGTCACGCACCCCCAAAGATTCCTATATATTGGAGAGACTTGGAGTTCATTTGAGATACATTGGTGTAGAGGAATTCTCTCTCTCTTGATGGCGTTGGAGCTGTGTATTCTTTGTTTGGATTGTTCTGGGGTTATGTGTGACACGCTTGGCTGAATGACCTATTGGAGTCTTTGCTGGTAGAAGCATCCTGCTGATCGCCGTAACGTCATCATCTCCTATCTCTGTTTTGGCTTGTCTTCTATCGATCTATTAGTATGTTCTATCTTCTTCAGTATTTTGCCCTAATCTGAAATGGCATAGAACATTAGCAGAAATTAACAAAATGACACGCTGATTTTTTGTTAATATGACCTTGGAAAAACCCTCTACAACTCTTGGGGAAAACCAGATCGAGAGCTCTTATTTATTTATGAGTATTGCTTTTACAGATAAATGAAATACACAGTAAAAATTCCAGCAACCAATAATTTTTACTTATCTCGAATTTTGTGCTTGTCCTCCACCTCGAAATTCGTGCCAATACAAAACAAAAAATTTACAGTGAAAAGTACAACATTAAATGCTGTATGGGTAGCATAGAAAAGTGTGTCGAAACAGATGTACGACCCTCCTCGAAAACTGTGCCAAATGACCACTGTATGGATTTTGGGGATGCATGCCAAAATCAACAGTACGGCTGCCTCGAAAACTGTGCCAAACTGCTACTGCATGGACCTCAATTTCTGTGCCAGATTTGTTGCTGTATGGACCTCGAAAACTGTGTCTGTTTTGCAGCAATAAATGTAGACTTTCCTTCCTCGATTTTCGTGCCACTTGCCTTGAAAACTGTGCCTCTTCTTTGCTGTACATATTTGCTGAAATAAATGCTGCCTCGGTAAGTGTGCCAAGGTGTTGCTTCTCCTTTTCTCTCTCTGCTTAGAAAATCTCCTTGCTCTCTCTTGCTGCTTCTCTCAATCTGCTCATGAAAAGAAATGAACGACCTTTTCTCTTCTTGTCCTCCTTTAACCTAACGCTAAGTGACTTTTGGGGAATCCCTAAATCCAATGGCTGAGATAGCTTTAGATCTAGGGCTGAGATTAAATTTGCATTTAATTCTCACTTTCTAATTTTTAATTCACCCCACTTAAATAAAGACCCACTTAGCCTTTTATTTCCATAGTCACTTTTTCACCTTCTAATTTCACATTGACTTTAATAAAGTCAGTTTAAAATTTGAGTTTGTAACTTTATCACTTATAAAGTCACTTTTTATTTAGATTTGACTTTACCACTTATAAAGTCAGTTTAGGAGAAAAAGATAAATACATTTGGACACTTTTCCCTAGGCCAAAGATCAAAACCTTAGGGAACCACTTGTCCTCTGGTACCCAAATTTTAACAAGGGCCTCTTCTCCTTTGCTTATATTCTTCTCTCTTCTTCTGGCCTTCGCTCTTGATTTTCTTCTGTTTTAGGTGCAGGTCGAACTTGATTGAATTGGAGTCACATTAGGTCGAATTCTTCTCTAATATATACTCATCTTGCGTTATCGAATGGGCTTCTTTGAGGGCGACTTCACTGGCAGGGCTGACTTGGTGTTGGGAGTCCAAAATTGACACTTTAAAATCAAATTTAATGTTTCCTTCTTGATACAATGTGCCCATAAGGGTCTTACACATATGGCAAGGACTATATTGACTCAATAAACCCTAGAGTATGAAGAGCATGCTTCACCTAATTGACAAAAATAAAATGGAGCATGAAACCCATGCTTTCAAAATTATATGTTCTCTTTTTATTTATTTATTTTGCTTTTACAATTTATAAAATGTCAATTATGAAGACTGAACATTGTTACATTTTTCAACAGGAGCTTGCTCCTAAATCGCTCTCATTTGGGAGCGTGCTCTCGCAAAAAAAAATTCGCTCCTTGGTCGCTCCCGCCAAATAATTCACTCTCTCTTGAGTGCTTTATCTGGTGGTTAATACTTCTTTTGCATAGAGGTATTGGAGCACCTATAGCTTCATCTACAGTGTCAAAAGAAACTGCCTCAATGAAAACTGGGTAGAAAGCTTGGTTTATGCACACTACAACTCGAGGTCGTTGACACAATATTGTGAGTGGGCTCGATTTGATAGAACATATATCACTTGGGACAACAACATGGAGGAGGATAATTTGGAGGATGGAGCCTTACATTTAGAAGAGTTGGAAGCAGAACTTTTGGATGATGAGGATGAAGCAGCAACAACAAAATCAACAACAATGGCCTTTCCATCCACTAGCAGGGCTTAAGTTGCACCAGCTTTGCCGCCACCTCCAGCGGCAACATTGCGTGGAGGTCATGTGCCTTCTGGTTCTAGACGTGGTTGTTAGACTATGTGGGTGGAGACTCCCATTTTTCATAGATGACGAGAAGAAATTAAATGTTTCTCATGGCAAGAAGAAATTTTAGTAGATAGTAGATTTACTTGTTTTTCCTAGTTTCTAGTACTTTGTATAACTATTGACTCTTTGTTAAAATGTGGAACTAGGGCTAAGTTCCACTTTGGGCAGCTCATTTGAAGAAGATGATTATTGGATTGAATTCCTCTTTTCAAGAGGACCAAAATTGACGTAAAGATCACTAAATTTGGACAAGGGGAAATGTGTTTTTGAAGTCAAGCCCACACATGTGCAATTTGTCAAGGTCAGCTTAGGGTCAAGTTGGACAAATTGACCCTCCTCCATCACATATAAATAGAAGAGACCTCCAACTACATTTGGCACACTCAACACATCATTCTTCTCTCTCCTCATTTGGTTAGGTCGTACAAATCACAAGCAGCCTGTTTTCATCTCACACGTGCGAGCTTTTGGAGGAGAGTTTGATTGGGTGTTGACTTTCTGTTTCAGCCAGATTGACCAGCATTGACCGAGCTCTTTTGACCTGTTCTGAGTGTGATTTTTGAGGATTAATTCTGTTTGACCAGGCCACATTTATTGGCACAATTTACGAAGATTTCTGGGCAGGTTGACCTGTGTTGACCGCACGCCTGAAGTGACTGTTTGACCGCAAATCTGATCTTTCGTTTGACTGGGTTATTGACTGCTCCAAAGTTGACTGTCTCTGCTGCTATTTTACCTCCAAAGAAGGCCGAGCTACTCTGTCTTTGACTGAGCTCAAGAGGGACTGTTTTTTCTGCTGCGTTGACCACTGTTGACCACTGGTTAGGGCAGTTTGACTGCTGGTGACAGAGTGCAGAAATTGCAGACTTGACTGGGCTGTTTGTTTTTCATTTGGACAGTGGTATTGGATCATCAAATTGGCAAGCCAATTTTGACTTTGACTTTGTATTGTTGTACCCTCTCTCTCTGCTGGACATTCGATATTGATAATAAGAAGAATTGATCAAGGTTTTTCCCCATCTTGGGGTTTTTCCCTGGCTTGAGCCAAATTCTTGTGTTTTCTTGTCTTGGCTTGTCTTCTGCAGTTTATTGTTTATGTTCTATCTATAGTTACTGTTAATGTGAATTTATGGTTTATGTGATTGCTATTGGAAATTAGCATTGGTCTAATAAAAGGACATTGAAGTAATTGTTGCAAGCATAGAACATACCATTGTTATCTAAAATTAGCATTCTTTCATATTTATTATGGTATTTTTTGTAAGTTTGAAGTTGGCAATTATAACTCATTGGTAATGAATTATGAATATGATTCTTTGTGAAACGTTTCATTTCATGTTTGATATTCTTTGTTATAGTTTGGTAATGGTTACAAGTACAACTTTGGTGGTGACAAATGTTATATATTGAATTTTGAAACTTTGAAGCTTTAAGGTTGATGAGAATCGTGATGTTGTAACTTGTGGACCTGTTGTTGATGAAGATTATAACTACTAGATGATTGATGTTATATGGTTTAATTCGTGTTTATATGTTTTTTATAACTAATTCATCATTCTACATGTTTTTTCTGACATATATGCATCAAATATATAAAAATATATATTATATAAGAAACACTCCTGACCCGGAAGCTTTGAAAATTGTCGGTTCCGCTCCCGCTTCCAAGCAGCCTTGGCTTGAATCGACCCTTGCTGCTGCCTTAATAGGCCTCACTGCTCACCAGGCTTCAAAGAGGGTTTTTGCTGTCACAATTCACCCTCAGAAGGGATCTGCTGCCACAATTGCCCTCTGATACTATCACAAAGGTGATCCGTTGCACAGAGATGCTCTAGGATCTTGCTGTTACAGATTAAAGCCTTGTAGCAGACTTATGCCGACCAGATAAGCTTTGCTGTTACAGACATAGGCCTCTGCTATCCCAGATAAATCCTCACTGCCCCGAATATGGCCTTAAAGAAGAGCTGCTGTCCCAAAGTGGCCTTCAGAAGTGGCCCTCAGTCAGAAGATGAATCACTCAAACCTTGCTGCCCATAAGAAACTTTAGAAAACCAACGTTGCCACAGGAGAGTGACCTCAGGAACTCTCGCTGCCCAGAACAAGCCTCAGGTGTCCACGCTGCTTCAGGAAATGGCCTCAGTGGTCTTCGCTGTCCAGTTAGGGCATTCGTTGCCACACAAAATTCTTCAAACAAGTCTTGCTGTCACAGAAATATATCTTGCTACCTCAGGCAGGTCTTGTTGGCCAGTTAGGGCATTTGTTGCCACAGAGTGGCTGCTGCCTCAGGTAGGGCCTCAGGATACTCTGCTCCAATCCCTCCAGTTTGTTCCAAATGTGGCTTTTTCCAGAAGTTTTCCTGCAATTACCCCAATTTACCCAATGTTACCCCAATAACATTGAATAATGGGTTTTTTCCCTTTACAAATGACTATATCCTACAGGGTTGGATAAGCTACTTCGTCTTCCCTTGGGCAATTTAATTAGAAGAGGACATTACAGATATCTGGATGCTCCTCTGTGTTTGGGAGGTAGTTTGATGGGTGAGAGGTGCTCTAGTCTGAATCCGTTTGGAGTTGATCACTCTAGTGCTCTAAGAATGTGTGGCTTGATTTATGGATTAGTACTGCTGAGTCAGTCTTTGTTAATATTGGTTGGCCTCCCAGAGGGGAGGCTGAGGAAAAACCTGGGGTATCACTATTCTGCTGTCTGGTGCACTCTGGAACTTTGCCTGCTGTTTGTTGCTCTGATTGGACAGTTCAACAGGGAAGTATGAGGTGATTGGTCTGGTCATGCCAGGAAGAATAAGAATACATTCATATTGTTCTTATCAAAGTAAAATTTTTCATCACCTGAATAAATATGAAACACCTATTAGTCTAGAGATTGTAGTGGTAGAACAGACACAGAAAACAGAGTAAGTCTCCATAAGTGAAATCTAGTAAGTTGATGATACGTGCACAATACTTAATGGATATACAGTGTAGCATATTTGCACAGTTGTGTCAATCTTCTTCCTGAATCTCAGGTTTGGATCCTTGGCTCTCCCTTGTGCTTCTTGTATGCATCTTTCTTCCATTGCTGGTATTGTGAACATATCAGCTGAATATTGATTAGTAACTTTTTATGGCAAAAGTCCAAATATGGATTTTTCTTTCTGCAAACATCACATTTTTTTGAGAAAAATTATGCTAATATAAATTTCTGTTTGTCTGTTTAAAAACTCTTTTTAGCTAAGAAGGCTCTTATATTCTCTGTAATATATGTAGTAGACATGTTGCATTGATTTATTTCTGGGTAAGAAAGTCCATGGATTTCAATTAGATCAGCACCTTACTGCAACTTAATAAATTTTCTTAGTGCCAATATCTTGCAGAGGGAAGCAGATTTATGTGTTATGCATGATGGAAGCGTTAATTCCGTCTATGGGAACATCTGTGCCTTCACCAACAATACTTGCTGTTTCTCATTGCTCTTCAGAGTTCGAAATAGAGAGAGTCAGCAAAACATGTTCAGAAGAAGCACCTGGTGTAAAGTTCTTTGAATTACCTACATATACAGAGAATTCTGCTTCTTCCATGCTATCTAGGCAATCTGTTCTACTCCTGAAGACAGCTTTCATCTCTATTTCTGATGACGGCAAAGTGTGGAACTGGTTATTAACTGCTGAGTTGCCAGGAGATGCATATGGTCAAGTAATGGATCAGACTATGAATCTGTCTATCTCTGAAGATGTCAATCAAAAGAATGATAGGGAATCAGGGGCACCGGCATCCGATATTGTAGTGGATGGCCATGAAGAGGAGGAAAATAAATTGCCAAAGCAATTACACACAGCTGTTCTCAGAAGGGAGGAACCAGTACTTAAGGTTTGCACTGAGCATTGTTCTTTTTCATTCAGTTAAATTCAACAAATATCTGTGGCAGTTTGTTGTCTAAGAGGAAATTGAATCACCAGAAGTTGTAAAGACCATTGCATTATGGAGTGTGCAAGTACATTTGCTATTGCATCAACTAAAGGGAGGATTTCATTGACTTCTAAGTTCTAGAACATCGTTAATGGACATAATTAATATTATTCTTGCACAATATACTTTTATTTGTTTTTAACGGCAGCTAGGATTTATTTTAGCATTCCAACTGAAAGCTGCATATATAGGTTGAGGGCAAGACACTTGTAATCCTTCTGATCTAACCCTGTGATATAACAGCATTCTTTTTACCATCCTTATCAATACATTTGGAAGATAGAGAGACAGAGACAGAAGAGAAACTGACCCAAGGACTGAAACACAGGTTTTGACAAACATAGATACAGACATATTCCTACATACGATATTCTCAGTTATTGAAAATAGTGAGATACCATTTCTGACAAGAATCTACTTAGAGAAGAATCGAGATCCCCCACACAGCATGACAAGCATGTGAAGTCCTTTTCTGTTGGAGTTGGGCAGACTTTATCCTTACCTTTTGGAATGTACCTATCATTTGGTTATTGAATAGCTGGACTCGAAATAATGTGAGCCATTAAATTTCTGATCTGGTTTTAATTCCTATTAATTTTTATAACCCAGAAAAAGTATTTCTGCACTTACTGAATAAAGCAAACTGGATTTTTAACTCAGAAAATTAAATAGTGGAAGCAAACACAGGAAATCAATCACACAAAAAATATCCTCCAACTGTCCTTCACTTTTATTTTCTGAACAGTGAGGGCTCCCTAACCAAGAAAATGTTCCGCTGAGAAAATTACAAGCTACAACAATTTCTCTTAAATAACCAAGGCCCCTTTACGACTTGTATGGCCCTCAGAAGAATTCTAGGTAGACTCCAACACCCTGCAACGTTGCTGCTGCACCTGTAGGGCTGTGCTGTACCTTCTCCTCCTCTAGCATGTGTGAACTGCACTGGGTATCTGCGGCACTTGTGACGCCACAGCTTTCTCTTGCACCCTATTACACTTGTGAATGGCTTGGCCCTGCTATTCTTGCTGTATGGCCTGCACTGGGGCTCTCATTTGCTACCAAAATTTATCTTGTCAGCTTTCCTCTCCTGGCCTTGAGTATCACACTCTTGGAGAAAATCACTCTGTCAAATCTCTATCAATTGTGTCTTGCTCCCTTCCTTAGGCTTTCTTTGATAAATTCTCATTGAGTTGAATGCCTAACCCTAATCTCCAAAGTGATGGATGGCTAGGATTAAATCCTAACCCACTTGAGATCAATGGTTGAGATTAAAACAAATTCACTAATGTATCTTCTAGCCCAATATCCAACATTAATTAATTAACTTAATTAATGTGCTTTTCCTAACTTAGACTTAGGCTAGATGATAAAGTCAACTTATTCAATATATTGAGCAAGTTTCCTAAGGAGGCTTTGGACTATTCCTGCATGCTTGCGCCCAGCCAATGCAGAAATACCTGTCCACTACTATAAACATCAACACTCCCTCTTAGCAAGGAAGGTATTTTTCAATAATTCTAGCTTATCTCTATAGAAGAGAAACTTCCCCTTCACTAAGGGCTTGGTCAAAATATTTACAAGTTGCTTATTTGCAGAGATACACTGAAGCTTCAGTGCTCCTCTCTGAACCTTGTCTTTAATGAAGTGATATCTGATCCAAAGCCGAAGCAACACCTTTAGGTGCTTTTCCTATCCACTGCACTCCTTGCCCAATCTAAGTCCATATACTGTTGCATCTTCACTCCATCACTTCTAAATTCTAACATATCTCAGCCCATACTCCACTGTACCACACAAGTACCTGAGCAAATGCTTCGCTTCAATTCAATGCACCTGCCTTGGTTCTACCATGAACTAGCTTAGGGTGTTCACAACAAAACAAATATCTAGGTTAATGTTGACAAGATACATCAAGGAAACAATCAGTTGTCCATACAAGGAGGGATCTACCAAACCTGTATTCCAACCACCCAACTTTTTCTGTTTGGTGATCATAGGTGTAGTAATAGGCCTATGGTTCAACATCTGGAACCTCCTTATAATATCAACTGCATACTTCCCTTGTTCAAGGAAGATCTTAGTGCCACACCTCCAACCCCAAGAAATAATGCATCAAGCTTGTGTCCTTCATCTCGAAATTTGAAGCCAAATCCTATTTGCACATAGCAATGAGCTTCTCCACACCCGTAAGAACTAGGTTATCAACATATAACACCAAGATAAGGGGATCATCTCCAACAAGTATAAATTACAAGTTGGGATCTGCCTCACTCTTGGTGAAGCCCATGCTCAGTCAGTACCCATCAATCCTCGAGTACCACACCCTCGGTGCATGCTTGAGTCCGTACAAGGCTTTTCTAAGCCTACACAAATGAGAATCCCTCCCATGAATATCAAAAATCTAAGGCTGCTTAATGTACACCTCCTCCTTAATAAATCCATGGAGGAATGTTGTCTTCACATCCATTTGATGTATCTTCCAGCCCATGATTGAGGCAATAGATATGAAAGCCTAAATAGAAGTATACTTGGCGACTGGAGCAAGTCTCCTCATGGTCCACTGCCTCTTTCTGGGAGAACCCTATCTACACAAACCTCACTTTGTACTTCTCTATGTTACCATTCACAAATTTCTTGATCTTAAAGATCCATATGGAGCTCATTATTGGTTTTTCCTCTGGAATTGTGTCCCACATATCGTTCTTCATAATGGAGTGATACTCCATCATGGCATCCCTCCAAACTTGCTTATTTGCTGCCTCCTCAAAATTGTTAGGCTCGGAATCAATTATGCCACTAATGAGAGCCATGTTACCGCACAAACTAGCAGGGGTCCTAAAGGGGAACCTAAAGGGACAACTACTAGGGCACAACAACAATATGGGACACAGGCCCACTGTCACCACAACATATGTCCCCCTCTCTTCTCGAATTTTCACCGAAGAGAAAAGTACCAATATCCCTCACTTGTGATAGATATTCCTAGGATAAGTTTGAAGTGAGGCAAGGCAACTCATTCAATGGAAGGGATCAATAAAGGTGAAAGCTTTGGGAGAAGCTAGAAAGGGTTTCCACGAAAAACCCCTTGTAATAGATAGCTACATGAGACCTAGGGTTGATGTATATGCCAAAGAATAAATTCATCCTAGGTCAGGGTAGTTAAGAGAGAAGGCTTTGTATGATGTATTTCAACAAGCGGTTAAGCATAAACCTTCAAAAAACCCGTAAGTCAAGGCAACTTCAAGGGTTCCCACTTGGTATGTACTACGAAGGCTAGGTCATCAAATATCCTGAAATTCAACCATGAGAATTGCCCTAATATTTGAGGAGACCGAGAAGAAACACCAACGTAGGAGATTGTTGGATTGGTTTTGAAAGATCTCACTTCTAAGGGGTTTTGCACCAAGCCCTAGAGGGGCTATCTATTCTTGAAGGACGAAGAATGAGGAGAGAGAAAAGGTGAAAATAATGACGTTTCGTGGAGTTGATATGATCACCAAGGATTTATGGACTAGTGCTTTCCTTTCGGGATAAAATGGAGTCAAGATAAACCATAGGATGGCAATTCACTCTTCAAGGAGACCTAGAAGAAATTTCGCTACCCTAGATGCAAACAACAACAAAACAACTAGAATTTTATACTTCAACGACAATTTTATGGAGTTTCAAGGATGCATATTAATCAATCCTCTAGGAACATTCATTCATTTTTTTTTACCTAATGAGTAACACATGCAAAATTCCAATAGTTTTCAATGGTCCAAGCAATTCACATTAATTAACGCACATTTATCCATCATAAGGACAATTTACATGCATTAGACATTCATCAAAATAGAAACATAGCATCGTATGGCACTTAAGATAAAGAAGAGTATATCCATCCATAATATTGCCAAAAGGAAGCTCCAAGATAGCCAACGGATTTATCCAAACATCATAATTCATTCAGAAACATCCAAATTTCGTCCTCTACTGCAAAAAAATGAGCCTCATCTTCTATTTATATGAGCCATAAGGAGTTCGATTTGCTCTAATTAGCCTAATAAGCACCTAAAAATAACTTTAATGTGCAAAATAATAACTCCAATGGTGACAATCCTACCAAATAGCTCTAAAGTACAAAATAAGCCTTCGTGATGAGGTTGAAATGATAGAATAATGGTGCAAGGGGGCTGTTGGAAGGCCTAGATAAGTCCTCCATGTGCCAAGATGAAGAGGGGGGCACCCACAATGATGACCAAGGGGGTGGCCCCTTGGTTTCCAAGCAAAACATCTATGGTGCTCCCAAGTGGCTGTAGGGCACAATGAATGGTCTCATGGGTCTCCAACTGGATCGAACATGTCAATGCCCCATCAATAAGGGCTAGCATGATGACACAAGCCCTCCCACATCTCTTCGGATGAGACAAAATCCCATCTGGGCTTTGGATCAACTGCCAAGTATCTAGTGCAAGTATGTGGTCAACTGGACAACATGGTCCAAGTGGATCATTGTCTCATTATAACTTGGGCATGAGCAAGTAATATTTGGTGCTGAAGAAGCCCATGGCATGGCAATCAATGCTCTACTGTGGTGGAGGCCCATGGCATGACAATCAATGCTCTGTTGTGGTGGAGGCCCATGGCTCTCAATGCTCACCCTACAAGTGCCATCATGACCCTCTGAAGGGCTTTGATCCCGTATAGGGAGGCCAAGCCCAAGATGAAGACCCACCTGCAATCCTGTATAAGGTCAAATGCATCTCCTCACCTTCCAGTAGAACAATTCATTAGTGTAGTTGAGTAAATAAGCTTGCAAACCTGGGGAAAAAGTGGGCACTTCATAGTGGCATTTCCTTCCAAATGAGCTTTAGATTGTATAGGTGTCACTAAGCTCAATAAGAGAGTAACAGGTCCATGGTACCTTCGTCAAATTGTAGGTGTCATGTGAAATAATGGTGAAACAGAGTGGGGTAGTAGGGAAGGCTCCAAACCGCATGCCATGGTACAAGGGTAGGTATAATGGGGGAAGCCCACACATTGGGTGTAGTAGATGTAGGAGGGAGCAAACGTGGTACATGAGTTACCCCGAGCTTTGTTTTTCCACCCTTCTTCATATGCCATTTGCCTTTTATTGATTTTCTTTCTTTTAATTGCTTGGCTCTCCAAGGAATGAGAGCATGATGCATATGATAAAGCAGTGAATACCCCCTTAAGGTTGGGCAGTTCATCGCCCACCAAGGGTTGGGACAATCATGGGTTCCTTAATGATGTAGGGGGCACACATAGGGGCCCTAGGAACCAGGGTGATGGCCATAATGATAAAGGGTAGAGCTCATGTTGGGCTTTTGCCCATGTGCTAAATTTTTATGTGTCGACCATCTTTTGCATTTTATGGTACATTTCTTGTTGTAAGTGGTCAAATTATGCTTTTAACTTTATTTATAGCTGCACCAACCTCCGGGGCATTGCTCCAGGCCCGACCCAAAGTGTGAAGAAGGGGAAGGGGAGGCTAATTCCTTGTGGACCCAATGGACAAATGTGGACCCAAATGGGAAAAGTGTGAAAAGGGATTATAATGAGCAAAGGGGAGTGATGTATATGGTTTTGGGAAGCGGGACCACGCAATCGAAATTGGGGTTTCCCATGTAGTGCCACTCCTGAAGCTAGTATCCAATAGAGGAGATCCCATGGGACTAGAATACAAGATTAACCACCTAGTTGGGACAAAAGAACAAGAGTACAAACCGAGCCCATTCTTTCTACCGAATCCCGCCACTAATCCATGTCCAAATGTGTCCATGAAAAGCAAGCATAAACACCCAATTGCATAATGAAAAGCCATACCTTCGCGGTTAGAAGGCCCACCTTCAAACATAAGATCATAACACGTGGGCAAGGGCACATAATGGTTGGCTCAAGTGGCGGAGGATGGTGGCACATCGAGCTATTTGGTGGCTACAAGGGGCTGTTGGTTGAAGAGAAATCCAGGAGAAAATTCTCCTATAGGGGTCACCCACAAATAGTGGGTAACAAGCCATATAATTGGAAAACTACGTTTGTGGTCTACTCCCCCTAAATGTGCTCCTAGGAGCCTCCACATGTTATTGAGCATCCCTCAATGTTTGCCTTAGCCATCAAGGTCTTGTTTTGATAGAATTGCAAGGAGCATCCAACTCCTCCTCCTGACTTGAAGACTGAGTCCTGGCTATGGGTAGAGATGAACAATTCTCAATTTTCGAGCCTGTTGCTCCTTATCTTCTGTCTGTGCTATAAGGGGTTCATGTGACTTTCTGAATGCTTGTCCCTCCTCAAACCTAATATCTTGGCTCACTATGGTCCTCCTTTTCCTTGGAATGAAAACCCTGTATGCCTTTCTAGTGTCACTATTTCCCACAAAAATGCCCTTCACTATTGAGGTCTCTAGGTTTGTGCTCTTTTCCACTGGTACATGGACATATATTGTACAAACGAAAGTAGAAAGTGGCTAATCTTTGATTTCACTCTAAAGAATGCTTCTCTTGGAGTTTTGTTCCCTAAGACCTTATGAGGGCTCTTGTTTTGTACATACATTGTGATATTGCATGCCTCTGCCCAAAGAAACATGGCAGATCCTAGTCATGAATCATTGCCTTGGAAATTGCAATTATGGCCCGATTCTTCCTTTCCATAACCTCATTCTACTATGAGTTGTATGCCATTGTTAGTTCCCTCTTAATCCCTGCCTCCTTGCAAAAATATCTGAAGCCATTGGACGTATACTCACCCCCATTATCCAACCTCAAGACTCTAATCTTCCTTCTTGCGTGATTCTCCATGAGAGGATTAAACTTACGAGCTATTTTTGAAGGTTTTTGGTGCGTCTGCCGGGAGTCTGAAGATATACTTTTCTCGAAATTTTGAAGCTAAACTCTTGGAGGTAGCAGGAGCTCAGAATTTGTTTCAGGCTGCAACTACCTTGGCGACTCTATTGTTGAAGAATTCAAAATTTCATAGATTCATGGTGATTCCACTGGACTTATGAAGAACTTAGATGTTGCCATTCTTGTTTCAAGGTATGCATGTGTAGATTTTTCAAGAATTTATGGTTTCCCAAATCCTTTTCCCAAGGATGCATATTTTTTAAGGAATGGTCCAAAATTTAATGGAGAAGATTTAAGTTTGACCTTGAAGTATATATCAGATTTCTGTGACTTTACTGAGCTTCTTAGAGTCAGACATGAAGATATTTTCATCATATTGTTCTGTGATTCATTTCAAGGGAAATGTAAACAGTGGATTGAAAGATTTCCTGTCAGATCTATTAAGTCATTTGTAGAGTTTTAGCTTTTTTTTTGGAAACATGGATGGAAAGAACAGAGTTGGTGGCAGACTCTCCTTCTATTCAAGGTTTTAAACAATGGGATGATGATTACACTAATGAGGAAGTGGATGAAAATTTTTCTTTGTCCTTGTCTTCTTATTTAAAGTCATTTGAGTGCAAGTCTGAAGATAAGATTCAATTTTTGTATGAAGTTGCTAAGAATATTGAGAAAGACATTGAAGTTTTAGAAGATCAAATTCAATCATATAGTCTTCATGTTCATGATCAATATTTTCAGAAGTTTTTCATGCCAGGACACAAAGAGAGGGTGCTGCTACCTTTCTCTTTTGAGATTGAGGAAGAATACCTTATTCTTGAAAATCAGTTTGATAGTACATAACTGAAATCTTGTGTTGCTAAAGAAAGAAATATGAGCTGTCCAAAGCTGTATAATGTCTTGAGGATTATCAAACAAACTATGTCTTCTATGATCCTATAGTTAACTACATGGAAGAGTTCTATGGTCCAAATTTCCAATTATGTTTTCATTGTGAAAATCAGACCTATCTTCTCTTACGTTTATCATTTCAGAATACAGTTTTCTTTTGGTTCAAGAACAGTCAAGGGGTTCAAGTATCAGATCAACTGATTGACTGGCTTTATTGGAGATTTCATGTTGCTTGAATCAAACATGAAGATTGCAGCTGTTAAGGTAGGTAGGAGTGTGTGAATAAGTTCAAAGTCGACTGAGCATCCTTTCAATAGGTACAAATTTGGTTTTTTAGCAGTAATCATCAAACTTGAGCCCGAGGTGAAGGCCATTAGAGTTTGAAGGAAAGCTTGGCAAATTTCAGAGTTTTAATTTCCAAGAAGATGGATAACACTGGAACTACAGGTTCTTTGGTGTACCATAGGGGCACACCATCCCAAGTGGAGCCACTATTATCACTCAGAAAAAGTGAAACATTATTTGACATGGTCATAGAGTTCATTTGTCAAAGGTATGGTCATAGAGTTCATTAGGAAAATTCAAATTTTTTCATCTTAACCTATTCTAAGACTCAAACCCACCTACATTCAAGTCATATCATGTCCCATTAGTCATCATTTGTTGACATATTTCATTTCCAAAGCTTTTGAATTCAAAAAGGTCACTTTAGCTAGTTTTTCCTCTTTTCGTAGCGTTTTACACTATAAAAAGGCAGTTTTCGCTACGAAACTGCCTAATAGTTTCGTAGCGAAATTGTCAAAAAATGAACTAGCCACGCTACGACAAATGGTTTTTCTGTCTGTTTTATTAAATCCGGTGCAAGGTGCCAGTCCATGATTAGAAGACTTAGGGTGGAGGTCATTCAAGTCTCTTATGGTTAATTCAAAGGTACATAGCCATGTCTGAGGTCATCATTACCCTTTTTGGCATGTATGTGTCATGATTAAAGCATGAGTTGTCATTTAAAACATAAAACATTATCCTAACTTGCTATTTGTCATTCAACATTCATTCTTGCATGTGAAGCATCTCACTGTCACTGTTTGAGAGCTGCCTCACCACACGAAGCAACTTGCTGTTCAATTTGTCTTTACAAGTGTCACCTTTTTAAGAGGGCAGCTTGGTTATAAAAGGAGATGGTCATGCACAAGAAAGCATACAAAGGTGGCTCTGTTGATAAGATAGAAGTCCATGGACCTTAAGCTATTCGTGGAGAACCCTAGCTTTGTTGAAGCATGCATCAGTTCAAGTTGTCAAAATTTCTGCTAGAGCTAACAAGGAAATTGCTGTGTTTTTGGACTGTTTGAGCAGTAAGTTTAAAGAGGATTATGGATGAACAAAGATGGATTTGGCAATACTGAGAGAGGTTATTGTCAAGCACAAAACAAGGAAAAATAACTTCTTTCACTTTTCTCATAGGTGTTATCAGTTGGGAGATACAGGGATGTTTTTGGGCCCTATTTTTAGAAAACAACGTTTCCTGTTTTATATATGCTTTTCAAATGAAAGTTTTGGACAACTGGAGATGATTTTAAAAAAACCAAGAGAATTTTTTCTTCAGAACATTCTTATTGACAAAAACCTCCTCCAGTTTTGCAAAATACATCATGGATTCAGAGATATAAGCTCTATTTTAAGACCTATTTTTCAGAAAAAACAGGAAAAATATGCAAAGATGTTTTAAATATGTAAGGTGATGGTGATTGTGTTCCTCATTAGTTTGATGAGGTCCATAACATGCAGAGGACCTCGAATTTTATAGCAGAAGATTAGTTCTTGAAGATAGTCTTGAAATGTGAAATTTCTGCACTTTTACATAGTTTCGTAGCGTTTCCTAAGCTTAAAGCTAGGAAAACACTACGAAAATTTCTGTAGCAACCTTTTTGCTTCTAAATTCACTTTCTGCAGCTTTCAAGGAGGGAGAATGATAGTGATGATGTGTCATGACTAGGTTGACACAATGGAACAACAAAGGAGCAAAGTTATTGGCTGCAGAAGTCATTTTTCAACACTACCAAAGTTTGCTATGAAATTGTCTTTTTTTCGTAGCGAGCTATTTTTGAAGGTTTTGGAGCATCTTGATGGCAGTTTTGGACTGCTGGACTCCTCCAACGTGTCAAGGGAGCTTATCATCAAATACTTATGACTCGAAGGAAGTGCTATCAAGATAGGTCATCAGCCAAAGCAGATTTGAGGATAAAGGTCATGCTTTCCTAAAAAGTAGGGTTTTGTTCCACATGTCTAGGAAAGTCTTAAATATGTAAAGGTGGTAATGAACCTATCATCTGTTCGAGCATGTGATGCTTATCTTGTAACTGACATGTAATTGTTTCACAAAGATAAGGTAGAATATGTAATAAATAGGAGTTAGACTCCTATTAGGAGATGCCTTCTTTAAGGTATAACTGTCAATTTCTTGTTAGAAGACATGTTTTTTAGTTATGTGATGTGTCATAGGAAGAATTCGATGAATCTAGCCAAGAGGCAGATCATCCCTGCTGAAAGAATGTCTATTTAAAGGCAAATCATCAAAGTAGTGAAGGGTTGGAGACTTTTTGCACCAAACTACTGTTTTATGTATTTTGACTCATATCAGTAATACAGAGTGACTTATTCTTGACAGACCTGAGATTCTCATGGGGTTTTTAATGTTTTATTGATCTACATCTTATGTTTTACTACTTGTAGTAGATTTCATTGCTATTACTCAGAATTCATAACTCTATGCTCTGACTTCCTTTAGTAATGAGATGACTGTGTTTTCCTATGTTTTATGTGGGTGTGGGTTCTTTACAAAGACCCTCAGGTCCTCCGCTCGGCCGAGCTTCCACAAACAAGAAACTCGCTATAATTTGAATTTCACCGATTTGTTGTTGACCCTATGTTTCAATGCAGGCAAGCCTGTATTCTTTCAACCCGCAACTTAAAAACAAAATTACTTTTCAAAACAAGAGTTAGCTATCTAGTACTATTTATTTATCAGTATTTACAACCCTTTGAGACAGCCTCCTCTCGTATCAAGAGGCTAAGTTTTCCACCAAAAGTCGGTTTGCCTGGGCTAGTAGAGTTGTTCGATCAACAACCAATCAAGTACAATTTTGTGATAACACAACCTCAAGACTCTAATCTTCCTTCTTGTCTGATTCTCCATGAGAGGCTTAAACTTACGGAATTGATTGAAAACCTCATCCTTGTTCATCATGAAGAAAATCTACATCCTCCTAGAGAAATCATCGATGAAGGTCACATAGTAACTGGGACTCTTCAAAGATGTTATTGACATTAGAACGCACATATATGTATGTACTACATCTAGGATCCCCTTAGACCTACTCTCATTGATTGAAAAAGCAACCTTGGCATACTTGCCAACAACACATCCCTTGAACACTCCTTGCTGCTTTATGCTGAACTTTGGAAGACTAGTGACAATTTCCCTTAGTATGGGCAATGCTCTGTGATGCAAGTGACCCATCCTCCTATGGCAAAGCTCACGCAGGTTGTCACTGTCATGAACTAGGGATCATATAGACTAAACCTTTAGCATGTACAAATTACTCTCTTTACCTCTAGTCACTCATTCTGAGTCAGAGCTAGAATCACTCAGCCGAATGAGAATCTGTCCATCCTAGAAATAGGTGACATAATCACGGTCCTTCATGGCTGAGACTAAGAATAAATTCTTTGTTAGCCCTGGAACAAACAACACATCCTTTACCTTCGGAGAACCTTTTGACTCCAACTAAAACAAAATGGTCCCAACTCCATCTACAACATACTTGGCATTGTTGCCAAGCTCCACATGCAGATTTAAGTGCTTGTCTAACAAACTGGTGAGTACCTCCTTTGATTTCGTTATGTGGTGAGAAACACTATTGTCCACAAAAACCAGGCACCCTTAGAAATTGTGCCAAAAAGACAAGAAATTGGCGAGAACTCCTTTTCAACCCTCGTAGCAAATTCATTGACTTGAATATTGCAAATGTTGTTAACTACTGCGACTTACCCTTCTTGTTGGGATATTATGAAGCATTATGCCCACTCTTTGTAATATCCCAAATGGGAAAATAACAGTAATATAAAGCAACAATAGATTACAAACTACAATAAATAAAATCACGCCATGAAAACATAAACTGGAAACATAAAATTCAGATCTGAGCCATTTTATTAATTCTGAGATAGGTGTACAATGCGGGTGCTGGAATAATGGCACTTTGGCTTGCTCAAGGCAAGCTGAAGTAGCCTCTGTCACGAGCTCAAATCAACCCCCAGAAGTACGATGCGCTGCTCTAGCTTTGCACAGTCTTGGCCTAGAAATGTTGTCGCTGCTCCACTGAATCTGCGGCTAGGGCTTGGAAAAATGCTTGGAAAATTCCGGGTTTTTAACCACAGACTCTACTCACAAAACCCACAAAAGCCCATGAAGGAATTGGCCAAATGTTGAACCCAAAATATTGGCCAATTTCCCCTAGCTCCTCTAGTTGCTGGCTGAGTTAGGATCTTTGTTTGACACTTCAAACCTGCCTAGAAAATTCTGCCAAATTAATTTTGGCTTCTCAATAAACCCAGAAAAACCCATAAAGGGTTCGGTCAAAGCTTGAACTCGGAAATTGGCCCTCTTGGGCTTGGCTCACTACGTCGCTGGGTAAATTGTTCCTCTTGCAAATCCTGCTATTGGAAGTCTCCAAAACTCCATGAAAATCCCTATTAGGAAGCTCCAAGCCTCCCCACCAAGTCTCCTCCAAAATCTCCTTAGCTCCTCAAGCTCCCGGAGCGATGCTCATCACTGTTTGCGCTGCTATGGATGCCACTGCACTGCTGAAGTGATGACTGCATTGTGGATGAATCTCTTGCTGCTGTAAGTGATTAAGACATGGTAAGACACCTTCCTTGGGCTGGCACTCGAAATCCACCGAAGCAAATGCTGGATCTCTGCTCGGAGACACCTGTGTGATGAACAACACATGCAGACTTGGCAGCAGCATTGGGATCAAAATCAAGGAGGAGGAAGAGGAAGATGCGACTCTCGCATCTAAGGGACAACATGGGCAACACAGAAGGAAGAAGGACCTCTTGAAGGTCAGATGCTTCAGGTGTGGAGAATTGGGATATTTTGCTACACAACGTCCTCTGAAGAAGAAGGGCAAAGAAGAATCTGACTCGAAGGCTGCTGCAACTAAGGATGATGGGGATGATGATGATTGTGCTATGAGTGCTCATGTACCTCGAGAGAAGAGGTGAGGCGACATTGATCTGTAGTTCTTGAACTGCAGTGGGGGACAGGATCCTTGAGGCGCCCAAACTCTTAGATCACATACGGCTATAGGAGCCCTTAATGACAGTAGAAAAACGACGGGTGTCAGTTGATGCAAGGGATGATGGAGCAACAGTGGAAAAGCTATAGTGCCGAAGTCTAAAGCAGCTCATAGCAGAGGTAGAAACAACAACATAGTGAATAGTAGTGCAGTGCAGTGCTTACGCAGTGCAGAGCAACAACAACGCAGTGGCATCAGAGGGTCAACGTAGATTAGTAGTAGAGGTAGTTCCAGCATCGAGGAGTATTCAGACTGACCAGTATGTCATTTTTGGGAGGTTTTTCAGTTGCTTAACTCAGCAACTGAGTTGTAGTGCAACAGTTAGCAGTGGCAGTGCTATGGGCAACTTGATGCAACATTTTGAGAGGGAGTTGCAGTACAGATGTAGCAGTCACAGTGGCAGAGTCATGGGCAGTAGTACAGATAGCAACAGTGCAGTGGATGAAGGGCAACAAACCGAGCATCCATAGCGGGGACTGATGCCATGGATCCAAGTGATGCTTCTGGTGAAGAAGTATTGCTAGAGCATATTTCTTGCTAAGAGGGAGTGTTGATTTTTGGGTAGCATCGCATGTGCTCTAGCTCTGAAAGTTTGTGGAGGGGCTAGAACACATGAGATCTCCAAGACTGAGAAATCGTTTGGAGAATTTCCACCCGGAGTGAAAGTTATTCAATAATTAATTATTTTTAATGGAGCCTAATTTAAAACTTAGGGATTTAAAATAATTAAAGTAAATTAATTTAAACATGTGGGTTAGAAGCTTTTAAGTGACGAGGATCAAGTCTAATTTAATCTTTAGCCGTTGATTAAGGATTAGATCACGACTGTTGATTCATCAACAGGAAAAGTATAAAGGAAGGCTTGAGGGTCAGTTGGAGAACACACAGAGTCTGAATCTAGAGATCAAATTCTTCTGATGGAGCAGTGCTCGGAGGAAGATTAGATCTGTGTGATTCAGTGCAGCAGTGAGGGGCAGAAGTAGTTGTTGGTCGGAGGACCAAGAGTTCATTGCAGAGAGGCAGTAGAGGGACCAATGCAACCACTAGGAGAGGTGACGCAGACCCCAGAGAGGGTGACACAGGCCCGCTCAGGGCTCACGCAGGGGCTTCAAGGGACAGTCGAGAAATTGTTGGAGATTGGGTTTTCTGAGTTGGGAGGGTTGGAACTCGATTTTCTGAGAGGAAGATTAGTGCAGAGAAGGGGTGACGCAGTCCTCAGATAGACCCATGCAGGCCTACACATCTACTGCACAGAGGCAGCGCAGAGGCAACTGGGGTTTCACTAGTTTCTGATCCAGATTAGCCGGGACTTGCAGTGTGGGGTAAAACTCACTATTTTATTTGTCTGTTGAGGATTTTCTTTGTTGGGTGAGCCGGATTTTGGCACCCTAGTTGTACTGAGATTACTACTACTTAATAATAGAAACCCTCATAATTGCTGCACCGGTTTTCCCGCATTGGGTTTTTCCGGTGACATTTGTCTGAAAATAAGTGTGCAACGCAGAGGCAGCTGGGGTTTCACTAGTTTCTGATCCAGATCAGCTGGGACTTATAGTGTGGGGTAAAACTCACTATTTTATCTGTCTGTTGAGGATTTTCTCTGTTGGGTGAGCCAGATTTTGGCACCCTAGTTGTACTCAGATTATTGCTACTTAATAATACAAACCCTCATAACTGCTGCACCGGTTTTCCCGCATTGGGTTTTTCCGGTGACATTTGTCCAAAAATAAGTGTGTCCTTTCTCTGATTGTCTCATTTGTTTTTCAGTACTTGATTTGTATATTTGTGTAGGCTGTAGTGTATTTACATTAATATTTTTCCGAATCATTCAGAAAATAACTTGTTAATTTAATGAAAACAAGTAGGTAATGTAAATCAGATTTCTGCAGTAGGATATCTGTCACATAGATTCAGAAATTTTCATAGGAAGTTCATTGTATCTTGAACCAATATCTACTAATGCTCCATGTTAGCTTCATCGTTTACATCTATGTGGGTTGCATCCTCTGGGTTAACATCCCATCAGTTGCCTTCTCCATCCTAGCCTTCTCCTTATGCCGATGGTTGCATCCTCTGGATTAACATTCCATCTGTTTCCTTATCCATCATAGCCATCTCCATATTATGATGGGTTGCACACTCTGGATTAACATCCCATCAGTTTCCTTGCTTCCTCCTAGCCCTCTCCATATGTCATTTGGGATTAACTGCTTCTGCTGCCATCTGTAATGGCGTGTTCATTCCGTCTCATCCATGCTGAATGATGGGTTGAATTTGTTATGTGAACTCCAATATGGACTCCCTCACATGAATGGCAACTCTTACTTGACCCAACATACTATCATTGGTCTCATAAATTTCTCCAAGATTGGGGGAGTTTGAGTCTGCATATTTGATGATCTCTGCCACAGGATTTATCCAAGTCCACGAGAAAATCATTGAAAAGCTCACCCTCAACCCATCGTTGTATCCTTTATATCTTGTATCTAAGACTATATTTTCACACAGTTGTATCTATTATCTAAGACTATATCTAGGATTACAACCTACAATTTCTGATTTCTTTTTATATAATCATGATGTCTGGATGTATCATTATATTTTCATTCTGATTGCTGATAAGAATATCGATTGTTCAACTATTTCAAATTGTCTAATTGGATTTTCATTTTGTATATTTGTGATTGGTATTACTAATTATTGGAAATCTTTTCGTGTTTTGTCTTTTTCTATATTTTTTGGGTTGGGGGCTCTTCTATTTCATCCCTACTATCCTTCCCCATGTCGCATCTTGAAATTTGGGACCTCTCCTTGGTTATCCTCGAAACTCAGTAGTCCTTTGTTCCACCATCCCCGAACTTTATTGATTCCCTGTAAATTCTTGAAGGGGGAGCTTAATATATTCTTGTTGCAGTTTTATTTATTGTTTCAACTTGTTAGTGATGCTTGAAGAATTTTTGTGCTGTTGTAGCACAGATCATTTTATTTTCTTCCATTTGCAATGGTTTCAAGGTTCCAGAATTTGTTTTTTATTAAATAAATTTCAAAAATCTGAATAATTTACCATTTTTATATTTGGGGTAAATGGCTAACAGCTTAAGAGGGTGGAGCTTAAGTCATTTTAGATCAACGATCACTATTCATTTCGAGACTCCCTAATCTGCTCAAGAGTCAATAGTTTTTTTTTCAAGGTAGGGGTTGTTTGAAATGATGTCATGGCAGAAAATCACCACTATTTTATATCCCCCCCCACGCGGCCCCCCTTGTATCCAAAATTGCTACCAACCCCCCCTAATTGGTTTGTGGTATTGAGCCGAGTGGAACAGGTTACGAAGATTAGTGGGACCAGGTGCATAGTTGGACCTGACAATAGTTGACTGGGCATCCACATGGAAGCCAACTGTCATGTTCACGTGTAACTAACGTAAGCATGATGTGAAAACATGTTTAAAAAATGAGTGGCAACACACATTTCAAATATTTTCGCCCAATGGAAAATTGCCACAGTCTGGAAACAATTGGTTTGGCCATAAAGGTAGGAAAAGGACTTTTCAATTTCATTTTCGATTGTTTGAGTGTGAGAAGACGACAAGCACTAGTAGTACCTTTCTACCAACGGTCGTTGCCAACTTTATCAGTACCCTCCACCATTGTTTTACTAGTAATCCTTAATAACCTTCTTGTTCCTCTTTTCAATTCGAAGACCAAGAAACCCAATCCGCAATCTACAGAGGGTTCTCGACCAGTAAACCTTGACGATGTACCTTTAATTGATAGGGAAGGGGATGTTCATGATACCTAGTGTGAATTTGACCTCTTTAAATTAAGGGAGAGGGCCTATCAATGATTCATTGACCAACAAGATATTACTCTGATCTGGGAACCTTATTTAGCCCTAATTACTACTCTTCAAACATAATTTTCCCGAATTTGTAACTTGGTATGCTAATCATTATGTCATAAGCAAACAATCTATGCTTTCTAAAAATGACATTGTACTGTTTACCATAACTTTTCATTCTATTCAGGACATGCTCAGGGTAGTGATGCATAACCAAACCTAACCTTTAAATGAAGATGCCCTCAGCCTTGAATCTCAATGTTGCGATAATCGTGATCGAGATTAAATCGGCGAGGGTTCGGAAAAAGAAAAAATCGTAAAAATCGGCAAATTAAAAAAAAATACAAATTTTTTTAAAAAAATACAAAAAAATAAAAAATACAAAAAATACGATTTTTTTGGGGTCGAATCGCGATTTTTACGAAAAAATCACAATCGTATTTTTTGGTGTCAGATCACGATTTTTTATTTTATTTTATTTTTTAATTCTTTGTGTTCGAAAAAATCACAATTAAATTGCAACTTTTTCAAAATTAAAAAACCACTGATTAAATCGGCCAATTTAATCATTTCAAGGAAAAACTCGCGATTTCCGCAACACTAGTCTTTATTATCTAGAATTAACATCTAAGGATAAAATTTCTATGCTTGAGTCTTATTTGCCATTAAATGCCCCTTTACCTGAAACTCTACCTTCATATCCTCCCAATATCTTTCTTAAGTTTGTAAGTAATTTCCATGGTTTGTTGTCTACTAGGGTATGATCATGACCAATGGGTTGATGAAACTATTCTAGGTTTCTTAGTGTCCATTTCCTCTATAAATATGTCTTTCACCAGATTCCACTTCAGTCAATATCTTGTAGAAAGTATTGATTTTCAATTGTCTCAATTTTGTTGAAGTTGTAACTAGGTTTGGTCTTCATAATATAAATTTAACATTGATGTATTTAGTATATTATATTTTTGTCAAAAGCAAGTTTTTCATGCTTAGAGTCAAAAGAGTCAAAAGAATTTATTTTGAGTCAAAAAGAAAAAATATTTGAGTTATGTCCCATTTGGACATTTGTAAGAAAAATAGTTTGAATTTTATTTTTGAGTCATAAGCCCACAAAATGACCAAGTCGGCCCGCCTTGGACAAGTTGGCCTAGTGGCATCTATTCGACCTTTCTGGACAACTATATATAAGAAACAGTTCAACCTGTCAGAGAGCTCACTCATTCATCACATCAGATATTATCTTGTGCACCTAAACAAGAAGGAAGAAGGCCGAATTCAAAGGAGAGAGAAGGAAGTCAAGATACAAGAAGAAAACCGAAATCTTTACCCTACTGCAGCTCGCACGCGTGGACAAATTTCTGTGGAATAGGGCTGAATTTTCTGAGGTGAATGCAGGCAGAAATTCGGCCTCTACTACAAGACTGAAATTCTGATTTTGACCAGATTTGAAGGAGTTTGACCATCGTTGACTTTGAATTTTGGAGGGGACTTGGAGGAGGGATTGAATTGGCATCTTTGTGGCAGTTTTGTCTTGGTCTTGGTCTTAGATATCTCTCATTTTGATCTAATTCTATAAGAGAAGGATTGTTGGGTTTTCCCCTTGTGGGTTTTTTCATGGCCTCTGGCCTAATTTTTGGTGTCACTTGTCTCATTGTGATCTTTATGTTTTGAACATTTGTATAGTTGCTTGATGAGGAAGACATGAGAAGTAATAACAATGCATCTGATATTCACAAGAAATTATCAAGAAGAGGAACTAAGTGTTAAACTACATTGCACTTGGTTTCTCAACAAATATGGTCTGAATAAGTATTTTAGATATCAGTCATATTTGGTCATTTATTCCTCTATTTCCCAGCTGAAAAGTTATCCAGTCCGCAATTGAAACTTTGAGATGAAGAAGGAAACCCAAGTGTTGTCATTGTTTGGACTGAAATCATCAGAGAGCAGCCACAAAGTTCAGGTTTAACAGATTTTGTCAATAAATTTATGTCTATTGTTTATTCTATTATGTTTGAAGAGACTCCAACTAGAGCTTTTCTAGAAATGAAGAAGATCTAGAGCTCAGTGCACACTGCAGACACCAAAGTTGGAGACTGGTATTTGTTTGAGGGTTTCATATAAATTAGATGTTGAGCTTTTGTAGCTTGGGAGGTCTTCTTCATGAGATGATGCCTAACATGAAGGGACTTAGAAAAGTCTCTCTAGAAAAAAAATGTGCTTCATATTAATTTAGTTAGGTTGAGTCATTAATGAGAAAATGTACATAAAGAGAAGTTAATTTAGTTAGGTTAAGTCATTAATGAGAAAAAGTACATAAAGAGAATTAGAGAGAGGGCATTGATGAGTGTGAGGGATTCAACCATGAGAAAGAGAGAGGGCATTAATGATTGTGAGAGATTCACCTGTGAGAAAGAGAGAGGGCATTCATAAACATTGAATGTTAGAGAACATAGCTGAGAGGAAGGGTTTATTGCAGCAAAGATTGAGTGCAAACCAATGGAGATAGAAGGGCATGAAAAACCAAGCAAAAGCCTCAGCCTTAATTGTTGGGAAAATGACTGTATCGCAACAAGAAGGGCAGTTTGAGGCACGGTTTCCAAGGCAAAGAGCAAGCTGGAAATTGCGGACTGTTTGGACAACAACAAGGATAATTTTTGCACACAAGTCAAGGAAGAGATAGGCTGTAATTTGGGCTGTTCAGTACTGTATAATAGTACAGATTTCTGACCAAGTTGGGAATAGAAATCGAGGGGCTGATTTGGCACATTTCTGAAGAAAAGGATGGCAAGAATTAATGAGGTAAGTTGATGTATTTATGGCTGAGCTGTACTGCTGCAATTTATTCCTATTTGCTCAAGAAATAAAGGAAATCTCATTCTCTGGGATTTTCCTTAAGGGGTTTTTCCTTGGGCTTTGCCCCAACATTACTGTGTTCATGAACGTTTGTTATTTTCTGTTGCAAATTACTTAGTATGGTATTTTTGCTCATAAAATCAAAGTTGTAAATGTAAAGTTGCCTGCATTTACTTTGAAGGTATGTTTCCAGGGGTTCGGGGATGGGTACGTCACTTTTTGAAAGATGGTGCGTCGGTTCATTGGGGGTATATATATATATATTATATTTTATAAATTATAATATATATGAATTTGTATATTTCCCAACTTTAAACTAGAAAAATAAAATATTTATGATTTAAACTTTAAAGATTTAAACATGCACATCATTGAACATTGAAAATTCACATTGAAATTTCAAAATTTCTAGGTTGATAACATGTACAAATTGGAGTTTACATATTAATAAGAATCATGATATATGTCCATTGTCAAACTACATTCAAAATTTACATTAAGGCATCTCCAAACATGAACTAGGAAATTTCAAAATAGTGAACAATGGCTTCATCAAGCCAACATTACTTAAATCTTCAGTCAACATGCTCTCCAGCTACATAGCTACAATAGTAATGACCTTAACATAGCTACAATAGTAATGACATTCGGCCTACACAATGAATCTACAGTGGCCATCTCTAGGTCGAAACTATAGAAAGAGAAGTAAAAAGGTCGAGTTTGGAAAGAAATACAACAAAATCAGTAAAAGAAATTGACCCTAACATTCTTGATTTTGGGGTTCCACGCACCCGTTGTCGGGGTTTGGCGCACCAAATTAGACAAAAGAACCCAAATTTTGGTTGCGAAGAACCAGATGCTTTCTCGAAGAACCTGGTTCTTTTGGGTGCGTTTTAGAAGAACCCGTACCCGAATTCGGTGCTTTCTCGAAGAATCTGGGCCTTTTGGGTGCGTTTTAGAAGAACCCGTACCCAACCCGGTACTTGGTGACGGGAACCCGGGACAGGTTCGAAAACCCCACCCCCAGGTTTGCGAACCCGTGCAACATTTTGAAGTTTTATTGGAGTTATAAATCAATTTATGCTATTTTGAGAAATATAGGGCATTCATTAGAGATACATTATTAATTGATTTCTCTAAATATTAGCATTTACTTGTGATACATTATTACTTTATCTTCATTATTAGTATGTTGTTTCATCAAGATAAATGCCAAAAACAAGAAGATCACAATGCAAACAATAAAGCTAAGTTACCAGGATTCAGATATGAATATGGATATGGATCTGGATCCACTAGATTTTTGAAAACCCAGGATTCAGATACGACAAGGATACGTCATGTACAAAAAATATAATAATATTAAAAAAAAAAAAAAAAAAATTTAAAATTCAAAAATCAAATCCATTTGTAAATCACAACATTTAAAACTGAAATCATTAAATATTTTATAAATATGATATCTATATAGTTATATCTGAAATTTTCCTTGCATTAGGGTCGAAACCCTATATATAAAACTATAATTTATTAAATTATATATGTGTGTGTGTGTGTGTTTATAATTATAATTATAATTTAAATTATTAAACTATTACCTATAAATTAACAATTAACTTTCCATACAAAAAATAAGTTATAAATTAATAATATATATAATTGGAATGCAATTTGTATTATGCATTTAAATTTTCTTATAACATATAAACTATATGAAAATAACATGAAAAAAACAAAAAAGGAAATCGTGGTTGAAATAAATTCTGGAATACGATTTGTATTTGCATTTAAATTCTGTTATAAATTATAACATATAACCTATATAAAATAAAAAATAACATGAAAAAATAGGAAATCCGGGTATGTGGGTGGTGAGTTGCGAACATCGATGTTGTGCCCATGTTCATTAGGGAACCATTGATGCGAGTTGAAACACCTAGTATGTTTGTTCAACGACACTGCCACAAAGGTATGGAAATGGAATCGTCGACTTCCCAGTCAGTTGGTGGAGTAAATCGCACAATGCCACAATGTAGATATGAGGCTTTGACGGTTAGAACCGATCCAGTCAGTGGTATGGAAAGTACGTGCAAAGGTTGACCGCACTGCAGCATGTTGAAGCAGCGCGACGTGTGAGACCAAATTTCAGAACAAACACCAGTCAAACCAATACGAATTCAAAAAATCTGTTTCCACAACACGGATCCGTTTCCACCATGCAAGATTCGTTTCCAGCAAATCATGATTTGCCACGTGGGCATTTCCTGCACGGATCCAAGCAGATCCAGATTTGGATCCGGATCAGATCTATGGATCCACAGATTCTGGACCCCCCTATGCCTGATCCAGTAACTTAGCAATAAAGACACCAGAGTTAGGATCCAAGCTAGGGCAAAATCCCTCTAGAGGGGAAAACCCAAAGAACTCCTTATAGAATTTCTTTCAATGAAGACTTCCAAGACCAGACCACTTCACCGAACACCAGGCCAACCACCCATAAAATTTTATCCCACAAATTTGCCATGTCTCTGCAATAATCTGACTTGTGAAAGCCCCAACTTCCCATAAAACAATTTGCATCATCAAACATAGAGAGAGACTCATTTTCTTCGCTGCCTGCCAGCCTTCTACAAAGACCCTTGCATCATCTTTAGCCGCATAATTGATCATCAAAAGGTAGATCCCATGTATTTCCAAAATGAGGTCGAGTTCTTTCTTTTTATAGGCTTTCAAGTGGGTGTTGAAGCCTCTCCTAGGCCAACTTAAAGGGGCTGGCCGACTTGGTCAAGATGGTGGTTTCTAGACTTTTCCATTACATAAAAAATATTTCTTTACATTGATACATGAGCCCTCCAAGGGACTTTACATCATGACTTTGACTTGACTCCCTAGAGCACTCAATGGGTGCTTGACCTAGGACCAAAACTATGGGCAAGAAACCCACCTTCAATAAATAATTTTTCTTTTAAAAAATACTTTTTTTTGACAAGTACAATGATTACATCAAGTCATGGTACAATTATGAAGATCGACACTAGTCACATTTTTCAATATTCCCTCTTAACTAGGGAGGTATTCATAATTTGGTCACAGGTACAAGGACAGTGCTTCCATTGAAAAGTTCTCATAAGAAGAGTCGGATTGGTAAGCCATCTCACAAGCTATCTTATCAGCTTATATAAGTGCATCTTTATCTTATCAACCAACATTGTCATATAGTAACGCCTTGACTAACAACTCCATCTCTCCACAAGATTATAGCACAATGCTGGGGAGACCAATTCTTTATAGTCACCTTCATCATTGTCTCTCAAGGCACATACCCCTTTTGGATGTTGTGATATCCCGAAAGGGAAATAGACAGCAATACAAGCATACGACAATATAGAAAATGCCAGAAATAGAACATAAAGCAAACACTCATAAAAATGCCGGGAATGCTAAGCCATTTTATTAATCTGAGAATATAAAGAAATACAATAGATGATCGGAATGATAGCACCTATTCTTGCTCAAGGCAAGTGGAGAACTCTCTCAGAAAGACAAAAAATGGCTGCTCTAAGTAACTGCGTCCCAGCTGCTGGAAATCTGCCGTAAAACTGCTGCTGCTGGAATAGACTGAAAACTAGGGGCTGATCCCCTTGCCGGAATGAGTTGAAAATCTGCGGACCACCTGTACTCACCAACCCGGACAAAACCTAGAAACCATATAAAAAATGGTCAAGCCTCCGAAAATCACCAGAAAGTCCCTCCTCAAGGAATTACGCTGCCCTCCAAGGCTCAGTGCAGATGCCAAATGATAATAGCTGAAACAGTGCCACAAACTCCTCGAGAAACCTCCTACTGGCAAAGACTGATCCTCCACTCCGGATATCAACTGAAACTCCTGCAGAAACCCCGCAACGGAACACCTCCAAGTAGAACTGCGTCCTCTCTCCCAGGGACTACGTAGTCACAAGAGAAGCCCAGCTCCTCAGCAAAACAACCAACCAAACCTCCCGCTAAAGACTGAAGAAATGACCTTACCCGAGCAGGCACTCGAAGTCCCCCGGGGCTAAGGGTGAGATCTCCGACCGGAGACACTCAACGCACTAAACAGTGCTGCAGACAGGCTAAACAACTAGCGTGCTCAAGAAGACAAAAGTCTAGCTCAAATATCATCAACAACAAGAATGCCAAATGAGAAGGCTCTCCCACCTTTTATAACGCTGGCCCCTCTCCAAAACCCTAACGTGGTCTCCCTCTCCTCCACGTGCTCCTCCTCCATCTGCGCAGAAGCTCCTAGAGGCTACGTGGGCCCCCTCCTCTGCGTGGTGTTGGACCCCATGGTTCCCTTATGTTACAACGTTGTGCTACTAAAGAGCTACCTTACTTTAAGTGAGTTAGACCTTTCTTCTCACTTTTATTTATTAATAAACTATAGTCGGCAAAACTATACAAAAATCGAATATTCCAATTAGCTGTTGCTACTTAGGAATATTACAGTCTCCCTCGGCAAAATGTTGCTTGTCCTCAAGCAACTGAAGTGATGGATGTCACAGACCTTTCTGCCTCCTGGCAGCATCCTCATCCGAAATAAAAAATTGCTTGTCTCGAAGCAACGTTGAACAAGCCTTCTCCCCTAGCCGATGCTCCATCGCACATCGCAAAATGCACTGGCCCACCTAAACCTCTTCCACCTCTGCATCACCCCGATACGAAGGGACCCTGATACGAAGGGACATCTCAATGCCGTGATCCCAAAGTGACCCTCACGTACTGGCCCAACCAACAACCATCCCGGACCTCCATCGCCACTCCGGTTAATAATCGCACAAGTCCTACTACGCATCAGGCATCGCTTAATATGACTAATGCTTCTAAGAGGTGAAGACCACCAACAAGCATCAATGCTCCCGGTTTCCCGCTGTGTCGTACCTGTAACTGTATATTACCCCCTCCAACCGCACACCAACTCATCACCTCTCTCCATCCAAGTTGTGACCTCAATCCTAGCGTCGATCTCGCTTCCCGAAATCTTGGATGGAGTGCTAAAGAAATGATGCTCCGTGCCACCTTGCCAGCTGGAATCTATAACCTCTGTTATGTCTAAGGGCCCCTGCTCGACTGTGCTCCCTACGAAGAATACCGTACCATCTAGAGGGTACCAACTCATGATCTCCCGCCAGTCCATCCTGGAAGAAGAATCCGATGTAGCAATAACAACGGCATATGGAACACGCCTGAAGTGTTGCCGCCAACCCGTAATCAACTCCGACTGCTCTGCCCTGTCTGCCAATGAGAGCTGCCTGTAGAAGGAAACCCCTCTCTCTATAATGGGCCAAAGTGGGCAAGATATGCTGCAAGCTCCATCGATGTACTCCTGGAGAGTACTACTCACTGAAAGTACTGCAGCTCGACCGAATGTATGTACATCTATCTGTATCTCATCAATGTGTCGGCCAAAAGATGAATGCTCCACCATATCCAACAGCTCCTGCTGTCTAATAGCCCCCTGCATAACAATCCCATCAACCTCCAACATCTCTAGAGGATATGGATTTGCAACTGCCGTCACTGTACTCAGTGTCAATGCATCTGACTGCTCCTCCTCAATGGCTGACCCCGCGGTTAGCCGCATATCCATCACCGACTCGATGTGAGCCTCCATCTGGCTCTCCCTCAAAGGACTATCATGCATGATGTGCATAGCATCCTCCTCTACTGACTCAAGCTCCATCACACAGGCTCGATCGATCGTCGACACAAGTGTCTTCATCGCCAGAGCATCTCCTACAGAGTCTTCTGCTGATCGAAGCCACTCCTCGCAGATATCGGAACGGCAGCCTTCGGCTCCACCGTCTCCATCCCTGCGTGACTGCTCTCGCTCCCCAGAAGCGACCTCAACTGATCCTATGGACTCATATGAAGAAGAGTCCTCACCCTGGCATACAGGAGGAAGGCCCTCCTGTTCTTCCTCTGCCACCTCACCTGCATTGAACAGGCCATCCACCCTCTCGATGAAGTGTCGATACAATGTCTGGAGTCTAGACGCATGCTGGAATGCTACCTCTACTGAACCCAGTATCCTCTGCTCATGCATGATCTCAACATGCCCTGAGGGAAGAATGATGCATGTCTCCCTCATGACCCGCTCCCCGGGTGTAGGCTCAGCGATGACCGATGTGCCACCCCTGTAGAGGATCATCTCATCCGTCGACCTGTGGCTGTCGACTAGCAAAACAACCCAGTGCCACTACTGAGAGGTCTCTCGCCTAGTGCGCTGAGTGTCATCCAAATATCTTGGGTGAGCCTCGCGTACCCCGCTGCTTATGCCCAAAGTGCCAAAGGACAACAACAAAATCGACTGTGCCAGTGAGTGACGTAGAAGAGGGTCGGATACGTGAGTCCCCACTGATACCATCAAGTATCGCTCATATGTCTCCTCATCGATCCTGGGTGAACTACTCCCAAAGGTAAGCCTGGTGTCCCTATCTGTGAGTCTCCCTGGATGCAACACTCTAAAACCCCATTGTGCAACACCGTATGCCCTCGCATACCACTGATCATCCATGTACTCCTCGACATGCCACTGCACATTGAGGCATACCTCTGTATACTGTTGGATACCCCAAGCTACTGTTGCACCACCTTGTACTGTCTCGTGCCATGACTGTGTCCAGGCATCGGTCACTCCTCACATGCTCTCAATGTGATGTAGGACACTCCTACTCCACAATGCAATCCCACACACTACGGTACAACACCATGCAACTCCGTGTCCACCGGAAGTCCACTGCTCAATGCTAGAGGCTCCCACACATCCCTGGATGTGGTGTCCTAGAGTTGTGCCTCTACATGTTGGACTTCCTCTAATTGGTATCATCATCTCCACTGTCGCATCACTATACCCGCCGACAAATGGATCATCACTCCAAATCCTCCTCGAGGGGTCCGAGAAGTGAATCTCCCTATGTGTCAGTAGTGTTACCACCACTGCTCGGCTCCGCTGCGTCCTCTGTGCCCCACACAAAGGTGAAGAATCCTTGGCCCCATACAAGGCGCCATCTGGTGGCCTGCCAATGCCACCTCCTCCGATAGGCTCCTGCCAAGGTATGTTGACCACCTCGTGATCCCGTGTATAAGTGTCATACCAAGACAACCTAGGAAGTCTTCCCATAAACTGGTTGGCCACTGGAGCTAACCAAAACTCCCCGAGCAAATGTGCATGCTCAACTGCTAGGCCAACTGTACCCTCCAAGACATAGTCAATCGACCTGCCTGGAAAATGATAGGTGATCCTACCTGGATCCCAATGCCAATCTGGGGTTCCTGTACTCCCAACACCTGGAAACTCCTGCTGAACTATACTTGGGTCCACCACCATCTCCATAACCCACTCCACCGGGTACCAACTCAAAATCTCTTGCCATCCAACCTCAACATGTGGATGCTGTACCCTGTGCAACTCTGGTCGTCTCATACCACTATCCAAGTCAACGTATGAGATCTGACTAGGTGGCTCCGTCTCTCTCTCTCCAATGGGAAGAGGTAACCCAACGACGCTGCTAGTCCCGTCCATGCATGCCTGAAGGGGAATGAACTGACGCTCCAACGTGCCCTCTGGTTGTACCATTAGGGAATCCAGTCGTTCCCCAATGCAAGCCAACTTGGCCGCCGACTTGGCACAAGCCACTCTCATGCCCTCCAACTCCTTGTCCTGCAACAAAATGGCCTCCTGTACTGACGTGGCCTTCCCTTTCAAAACTTGAAGGTCTGCCCGAAGCCGATGATACCGCTGTCTGCGATCATCATCCAATCCCTCTGTATCTCCTAGTGCCTCATCGAATGTGGATACATCTCCTGTCGCCTCACCCATCTGTTGTGTGCTACTACCACCCGAAGACTCGGACACGACTCTGGTCATCACCTCAATGGATGGCTCTACTGGTGTAGGCTCTACCTTCTCTACTACGATATCAACTGGCACGGTCAAATAGGTCTCTAATGAGGGTGAGTCCTCTATCACACTAGGTGTATCTTCGAACTCCCTACAATCCTGTGTGCTCTCATCCTCCAAGTGCGAGGTAACCATTTCGATGGTTTCCCTCTCCGATACTCGGTCAAGTTGGAGAGAGGTATCCAACTTCTCCACCCAAGCTTTTTCCGAATGCTCGGATGACCCGTCAAATGTCGGTAGATGGAATCTACCCATTGTGCGCCACAAGCCCCCGTCATGTGACTTCTTGTTCCCTCTGTGAAAGTTGCGAGGTCTACTATCCGGCTGGAGCTGAACAAAATCTCTGAATGGAAGGGCATCCCTAAACTCCTGCCCATATGCCTGATACTCAGCGAAATAATCACCCATGTGGCCAGGCTCTGACTCCTGCTGTGCTCCTGCCCCTGTGTCCGCACCCAGAAAAGTGGGCATGGTAGAACGTGTGGGTGTATGTGATGCCATATGCTGAGTGGCATCATGCTCTGGAAAATGGTGGGATGTGCCTGAACCTTCGCCAATCTGGAAACCCCTTGGGGTTTCACGCTGTCTAGCGTCCATAGTAGTGAATCTCTGTCCCATCACCTCAATCTGCCTCGAAAGATCCTGTACTGATTTGAGGAGCATCTCCCCAAATCTCTTTGCACCATCATCACCTGCCATCGGCTCCTCCTGCTGTGTGTCTATAGGCTCCTCATGAAATGGCACTGCTGCTCCAAAACTATACTGCAGCTTGGCTTCGGCCTCTGATTTACCCACTGAAAACTACTTAGAAAATTCTAGGAACTTGGGAAGGTGATCCTTTCCCAAAACCCAGAAAAACCTCAAAAGGGTTTCTTCTAATTTCAAACTTCAAAATTTGACCCTTTGTATTTTGGCCCTTTTTCCAATTTCGTTTTTGGTACTGCAACTGCTATTGCTCTCCAAAATTCCAGCAAACCTCTGTATGATCTCTTTCCCGATGTCATAGACCATAGGCTGAGCCAGAACTATGCTCTGATACCACTGTAGTATCCCAGAAGGGATATAGACAGCAATACAAGCATACAACAATATAGAAAATGCCAGAAATAGAACATAAAGCAAATACTCATAAAAATGCCGGGAATGCTAAGCCATTTTATTAATCTGAGAATATAATGAAATACAATAGATGATCGGAATGATAGCACCTATTCTTGCTCAAGGCAAGTGAAGAACTCTCTCAGAAAGACAGGAAATGGCTGCTATAAGAAACTGCGTCCCAGCTGCTGGAAAACTGCCGTAAAACTGCTGCTGCTGGATTGGACTGAAACTAGGGGCTGATCCCCTTTCCGGAATGAGCTGAAAATCTGCAGACCACCTGTACTCACCACCCCGGACAAAACCCAGAAACCATATCAAAAATGGTCAGCCTCCGAAAATCACCAAAGAAACCCTCCTCAAGGAATTACGCTGCCTCTGCAAGGCTCAGCACAGATGCCAAATGATAATAGCTGAAACTGTGCCACAAACTCCTCAGGAAACCTCCTACTGGCAAAGACTGATCCTCTCCTCTGGATAGAAACGGGAAATCATGCAGAAAACCCCACAACGGAACATCTCCAAGTAGAACTGCGTCCTCTCTCCCAGGGACTGCGCAGTCACAAGAGAAGCCCAGCTCCTCAACAAAACAACCAACCAAACCTCCCGCTAAATACTAAATAAATGACCTTACCCGAGCAGGCACTCGAAGTCCCCTGGGGCTAAGGGTGAGATCTCCGACCGAAGACACTCAACGCACTAAACAGTGCTGCAGACAGGCTAAACAACTAGCGTGCTCAAGAAGACAATAGTCTAGCTCAAATATCATCAACAAAAAGAATGCCAAATGAGAGGGCTCTCCCACCTTTTATAACACTGGCCTCTCTCCAAAACCCTAACGTGGTCTCCCTCTCCTCCACGTGCTCCTCCTCAATCTGCGCAAAAGCTCCTAGAGGCTACGTGGGCCCCCTCCTCTGCGTGGTGTTGGACCCCCATGGCTCCCCATAAGTTATAACGTTGTGCTACTAGGGAGATACTTTATTTTACTTAAGTGAGTTAGACCCCTCTTCTCACTTTTATTTATTAATAAACTATAGCCGACAAAACTATACAAAAATCGAATATTCCAATTAGCTGTTGCTAATTAGGAATATTACAGATGTTCACAAGGTATGCCCTTCTAGGACCATTCCTGTCTTGGATTAACACTTCCTCAAGGAATTTCCTCTTCGACTACTCGTTTTGGATGCCCTAGCACATCCTCAAAGAGTATCAGAATTCAAATTCTTACCCAATCCTCCATTCTTTCTTCATACAATGAAGACAAGAATGATGTGTCTATCTCTCCCTCTCAACCAGGGAGGGTCTGGTCATTCCTATAAAAGGAATATACCCAAGTTCCCTCTTACCTAGGGACTTGCCCAAGCTCCCTCTTAACAAGGGACTTGTTATCAATGTTAACTATCAACTTCTTTGGTGGAAATCATCGTACTATCAGATACTTGTAGGGCTCCTCTTTTCACATCATGTCATGAACTTCAACTTCTCATCCTAAATCCTTCTTCGTAGGGCTTCGACCTGCTTTCTCCATCACTTCCCTTCAACGAACCATAGGGTTGAACCAAGAATCATGCCATTGTTCTCTTCATCGAAAAGTGATCTTTTAGTCATCATTTGAATTTCCTTCATACAACTACCTCTTCCAAGTCATGTTTCTTTCAGGATCTTTCATCCAATTTCATGAGTACTAGTTGTGGATGACTTTCTACAACCCTCTTTTGGTCGCTCTGTAACAATCCAACCAGAGGCTTTCACAAATCAAAATGAACATTAAATCAAAGTTACCTTTTTATGATGGCCTTTTTGTCATGACATTTGCTTATGCAACATCAACATCCCGCATACTTATTCGAACCCATCTCCAAGGCATTTGTTACCAAGGTTTTCCTTCTCCTTCACATTTATCAGGGTCTTCATACCTTCCCATGGAGATCTCTTAGCTAATCCTTTATTAGATGTTGATTAAATTTTGCATCTTAAGTGGCTATAGATACATTCTTTTATACTACTTCTAACTTCTTCATAAGATGTCATGTCTTTTGTTCATCAACATCCTTCGTCATGATCTTCTATTCATGCATCTAATCATTAATCAAGGGGAGTCATCTTCTCATCAAGCTATCCTGCTAGGGTTTTTGTAGCTCCCTCTGAAGTCAACAATCTTTCATACTTTACGAGACCATATCAAATGTTGATCACTAGCAACATGTCTTCAACTGGAAGAGCCCAAACTAATCCTGCAACCTGCTCTTCTTGCATACATAAGACACGAGTTTTACTAAATCAAAGAAGAATCCCAAAACATGCATACCTTTTACTTAAGTTGGTCATCTAGTCTTCTTTAAACTGCTACTCATCTTGAAGATGAGATTTTATCATGCTGCAATTGTGCCAATAGGCTTGAGAGAATATCTGCAGTACTATCATGATCCTCCTTTTATGAAACGAAGGAATCATTCCATGAATATTATCTAATAGAGAATCCTTGAACGATTCTTTCTAACCATTAATCAGTTGTTGCATGAATTCTCTTGCTAGATGAATGCTATATACTTGCCAATTCTTTCTTTCCATAGTGACGATCTTCTCAATCAGATGTCTATATTCTCATACATAAGTGTTTATATTAGAGTGCCCAAGGATCCAACTTGATTGCCAAGTTTACCATTTACAGGGTCCTTATAGTTCCTTCCTTTCATTGTGCTTGCCAAAGGCATAGGCTCTTCTTTACTTATTCTTCCTCCTTATGATGTACCTGCATCACTTATTGACAAACATAACCAAGCAAATATATGAAAGCATGATGTCCATAGTCATTCTAGGGTTTCCATGGAATCTAAGAGGATGTACACCTAGTACAAACCCTAGATATTTGATGACATGTCATATTAACTAGCCATCCTTATCAATCACTACTTTGTCACATGTTCTTGGTAGTTCACAATCCCTAGAAATCAAGGGTTAGGGTTTCTGCAAGAGAATCAGGGTTAGGGTTTCCATATGGCTAGGGTTTTTCACAAATCATCTAGGATTTATCATCCCTAGAAATCAAATACCTTTACCCAATGAAGTCCACGAACCCTAGAATCATATAATTCATTACATACTTACAATTATGTACCTTGGTTCTTGATCATAGTGGCTGCTACAAAGCTTGCCACTGAATGCCACTCTTTTGACTTCTTTCCAAGTGTGAAGACTGCAGACTTGAAACTTTTGTTTTTAACACCATTCAAGATGGTTTCATTGTAGGGGCTACTATTGTAGCAGATGAATTTCTCCTTTGAGATAGAAACATTATGCAAGAGACTTGTTCTTAAATGACAAGAAGTCATCTTCATTGACCATCGATAAAATACTGTTATTGTTTTACAACAATCTTGGTTTCTTTACTATGAGCCATACTGGGGTAACATTTTAAACTCTAGGTTGGTTCCATGAAGAAATACTTTCTTCAATTTAAACTTCCATAACGCTTCATACTTCATCATCCACTTATCATTAGAGCACATCGTTGTCTTTTATCAAAGGCATAACCATACATTTGATTTGGTTGTCAAAGTCACCATGAGTGCCAGCCATCATATGCTACAAGGAGCACAAAGTACCATATGTTATTCACAAAGAATCTAAGATCCTGTAGTATACAAAATGAGTCATTGTATGTAGTGACACCATAGAGTCGAAAGAAAGTATCATAACCATATTAGATGCGATGCCACCAATGCAAGCCATGTCATACGAGCCATCGAGCATATTCGAAGGCAACAACATTACAGTAATTGTAATATCACTTCAACACCAAATTTAATGTTAGCTTGTGGAACGATGTTATAAATGCAGACCACTGATCCCAAGCCAATTGAAAATTACGCAAATCTGAGTTTATATGAAATTATTGTATGTCGTAGCAGACCACAGTAGCTATGCGAGCAAATCTTCGTTGAGTATATATATTGATCCACATAGTCGCATACAAATGCGAAAGTACTTTTCAAATCGTTGTGGCATTTGAGCCACACAATATCCAATTTCAATGAAGTTCTGAATGGGATGTGAGCTCCAGAATTAAAGAATTATAATTTTTAGTGAGATGCGACTTCTCATTAAGAAACTAGGATCAGGGTATTTATTACAGAGGCCTTATATGCCCAGAATCTCACTCCATACAAAGAAAAATTTGAATGCGAGTCATTGACTTTGATGCCATAATGATAATGATCGATGTCTGAGTCATTTGCGAGCCATTGTAACTTTGTAATGAGTGAGTCGTAGAAAACGAACCATTATAATAAGTGCGAGCCTATTGTTACAAAATCAAAACCAATTGTTGCCAAGTTTTCTAGAGCGAAATCATCATGTCGCAGGAAAATATGAGCCACAAATATGATAAATGCGGATTACAAAGATGCCTTAGAATAAGGATGTAAATCCCAGATCATGTGAGCCACAACAAAATAGTATAACAAACGGTAAAGCGAGCTTCTTCCTAGTCATAGTGGATTACTTGATGACCTTTTGATCTGAGCTGAGTGATGTCCTGATGGTGTTACCTCTTTTACAGAAAAATGCTAGGGTTTTCGCATAATTCATTTTCTTCAATAGAAAGTGATCTCCAACCTCCTTTCTTGAAACCTTTAGCTCTGATACCATGTTGAGAAATCTAGGGAATTCATTAGAGATAGATTATTAATTGATTTCTTTGAATATTGACATTTACTTGTGATACATTATTAGTTTATCTTCATTATCAGTATGTTGTTTAATAAAGATAAATGCCAAAAACAAGATCACAATGCAAACAATGAAGACACTAGAGATAGGCTCCAAGCTAGGCAAAAAACCCTCTAGAGGGGAAAACTCAAAGAACTCCTTATAGAATTTCTTTCAATGAAGACTTCCAAGACCAGGATACTAGACCACTTCACCAAACACGAGGCCAGCCACCCAGAAAATTTTATCTCACCAATTTGCCATGTCTCTGTAATAATCTGATATGTGAAAGCCCCAACTTCCCATAAAACAATTTGCATCATCAAACATAGAGAGAGACTCATTTTCTTCGCTGCCCGCTAGCCTTCTTCAAAGACCCTTGTATCATCTTTAGCTACAGAATTGATTATCAAAAGATAGATCCCAAGTTTGTCCAAAATCAGGTCGAGTTATTTTATTTTATAGGCTTTCAAGTGGGTGCTCAAGCCTCTCCTAGGCCAACTTCAAGGGGCTGGCCGACCTAGTCAAGATGTTGGTTTCTAGACTTTTCCATTACATAAAAATGATTTCTTTACATTGATACATGAGCCCTCTAAGGGACTTTACATCATGACTTTGACTTGACTCCCTAGAGCACTCAATGGATGCTTGACCTAGGACCAAAACAATGGCCAAGAAACCCATCTTCAATAAATACTTTTTCTTTCACAAAATACTTTTTTCTTTTCTTTTTCTTTCTCTTTTGACAAGTACAATGATTACATCAAGTCATGATACAATTATGAAGATTGGGACTAGTTACATTTTTCAACATGCTAAGTGTTTGACGAAATCACTAAGTGAACTATTAGTGATTTACGTGAACTTTGTACGTTAGTGTATGGTATTGAGCTTCCACGCTATCAACTTCCAATATTTTTGAGCATGAGGATCCTTGCTTTGGAGTATATCAGACAAAATTTAGCCTTAGATCATCTGCACTTCATCTCCAAAAAGTATTGGGCAACGTTTAAAGTTTAAACTAAAGGAGGTAGGTCCATTTTTGGTTAATACAGGAGCAACTCTTCAACAAGTGGAAAAATTGATTAATCAAATGAATTTTCCTCAAGGAGTAGTATGGCCCTATGAGCCATTTAAGATTATTTCAGACATAAGAACTAAACAATGATCTGCACCTTATGTTCATATCAATGTTAGCAGACTCGAAATTGATAATAAATCAACGAGGCAAAAGAGCGAAGAGTTTGAATCAGATTGGGAAAAAATCGGCGAATTCAATAAATAAATATATACACATATATTGAATTTAAAAAACATTTTTCATTGATATTCAATCATGCCATGTCCAAACAATGCATAATATCAATAGATGTCCAAAATATTATGAATGAATAAGTATCTCATATATGTTATGAGTCCAAACATGATCTAGATTCCAAAGTATTGAGTCCTAACTCCTGACTCCTAACTAGTGATTACATAGAAGTTTAGAACCAGAAGCATCTGCTTCTAAAAGCTTACAAAATATAGCATACTAATCAGTAAAAATTCAGTAACTAAGTGTCTAAGACTCTAAGAGTGAGAACTAGAAGCTATTCCTCCGACTCCTTTGCTTGCTTGGCTCTCAAAGTTCTCCAAGTCATGTAGGCTTAAAAGAGGAGCCTCCTCTAATTGGACCCAATCTGATGCATTTGTAGTTTGCAGATCTATTTCTTCAAGTTCGATTGGTGAATGATCCAAACTTGTCATTATCATGAGACATTGAAACAATGAAGTGTGAATTCAAGTTTGAAGTTTGAACTTTAAACTTTAAAGTGCAAATCAGATTATGAAAGTTTGAAACCTTCAAATTCAAGCTCTCACCTAGTATTTGCTTGTTGCGGAGTCGTAGATTGTAATGAACAAATACAAGGTCATTTAAGCGCTTTTGTGTCAATCGGTTGCACTTCTTAGAATGTATTTCTCAAACATGCTCTAGTTGCGCTCACAACCTGAAGCATTGCATGATTGGTTTAAGATTCGAATGTCGAATCTCTTCAAATCTGGCGTATCACTACCAAAGTTTTGCCACCAAAGACCTAGCAAGTGGCAAGTGTTCGTGTCACGTGAACAGTGAGTTACTAACTACTAAATACTAAATTGTAAAAACTTAAAAAGACAATAAATATTATTAAAACATTAACATACAAAATAAAGTTTAAACAAATTTAATGAATTGATGAAGCCTTCAAGCCTCAAAGGGTACCTGGCAACATCTTAGACCTTTCTCGATAACATTGGTATAGGCAAATAATTTAGCTGACGCCCTATAATTTTGTAGTTGGGAAAAGACACGACTTTGAAAATATGGATCAGAGAAACAACTTTCAATGCATGTCATAAGTCCTCTGCCAACCTCCCCATCCTCATTAAATTTGTTCTTATCATAAAAATATTGTGGGTTTAAGAAGTACCCAGCAGCATGTAAGGGGGAATGCAATTGCCTATCGCAACGTGCATCAATAATGTCCCAGAGAGGCAGATACTTTGCCTCCTCATCCCCATATCTTCTTTTGATGGCCTCCTTTGCAAGATCCATCGCCTCATAAATGTAACCCATAGTGGGTTTGTCAAAGGGTACCTGGCAACATCTTAGACCTTTCTCGTATAACATTAGTATAGGCAAATAATTTAGCTGGCGCCCTATAATTTTGTAGTTGGGAAAAGACACGACTTTGAAAATATGGATCAGAGAAACAACTTTCAATGCATGTCATAATTCCTCTGCCAACCTCCCCATCCTCATTAAATTTGTTCTTATCATAAAAATATTGTGGGTTTAAGAAGTACCCAACAACATGTAAGGGGGAATGCAATTGCCTATCGCAACGTGCATCAATAATGTCCCAGAGAGGCAGATACTTTGCCTCCTCATCCCCATATCTTCTTTTGATGGCCTCCTTTGCGAGATCCATCGCCTCATAAATGTAACCCATAGTGGGTTTGTCACCATCAACCATCCTGAAAGTTCAAGGCTCAAGCTTTCAAATTTAAAGAAATATGAAACTTTGAAAATAAAAAAAGCTTGAAATGAAATTTAAAAAATGAAAAAGTTAAAAGACTTGAAGTACCTGAGAACTTTGACAAGGGACTTCGTCACAACAATAATCTCTTCAACATCTTTCCAGAAACCTTCATTAAACACAAGTGCAACAATTTCAATGCCTTCAAGGGCCTTGGAATGTTCAAATGCCATCCACTCAGGTCCCAAGAACATCCTCTTCAAATTTATCTTTTGCTCAACCACATATTGCAAAGATATGAAATTTGTTGCAAATCTAGTCACTGGAGGTCAAACAATTTTTTTACATTCAGTGTATTTTCTCATGGTGTTTAGGACAATAGTGTGGTTGTACATGTATTTGGTTATGGATTTTTCCTTCTCCACAACCTCATGTATCCAATGAAGCTTACCAATGTCCTCAAGCATTAAATCTATGCAATGGGCAGCACAAGAGGTCCAAAAAATAGTGGGGTTCCTAATCTCAAATAGTCTACCAGCAGCCATATAATTAGTTGCATTGTCGGTGACAATTTGTACAACATGTTCTTCTCCTACTTCTTGAATGACTTCCTCCATCATTTCACAAATAAGTTGGGCAGTCTTAACCTTTTCTTAGGCATCCACTGATTTGAGAAACATTGTGCCTGCTGGATAAGATACAAGGAAATTTATTAAAGTTCTATTCCTTTGATCTATCCATCCATCACTCATGGTGGTGCACCCATTTCTACCCATGATGAACGGAACTCAGCTAGCACAAGCATGACATCTTCAACACTCTCTAAAAACAAATCTGTCTTAGGGGTCTCTGATGTACAGGCTTTGAATGCTAGACTTGCAACAACGACTGCGTCAATTATTTCTTGCCAATAAGGACTCTGGGACAGTGGAAAGGTATGTCAGAATAGAACCAAAGGTTAGCAATGGTCTTCCTTGCCTGACTATGGATATTTTTTTCCAACCAGTGGCATCCAAGCTAGGTTGGGAACCAGGTTTTATGCGGGGAGAAAAAAAAGTGTTTATGTTTCCACCTCCAGTGTTGAATGCAGGAGGATTCATTTGGGCTTGAGTTTGACTTGGACTTGGAGGCATGTGTGGGAAATTTGGGATTGGCATTGAGGACTCAACAGAAGGAGATGAAAAGGGGTTATTGGAAGAAGAAACGTCAGCTCCAAGAGTTCCTATTTCTTGTTTTTGCTTTGCTCTCTTAGCATTATGTTAACTCAACATGTCAAGGGCCAAGGGTGCTTGGTGTTTGACGTTATCGTCAACCTTGTTGCAGAGACCTATATCATGCTCGAGTATCTGTGCAAGGTGGTACTTGAATCTATAAATGCCTCCACTACATTCCGCTTTTCAAAGTTTACAAAGGAGCTTGGGGTTTTCAGGAATCTTGTCACAATAAGCCCAAGCAAAATCCTTCTCCCTCGGAATTGTTGTGGTTCCTGCAAAATAAAAAGACAAAAACAATAAAAAATAATAATGCAGATATTTATTATTCTGGAATCTAAATCTCTAATATAAATTATAATTTTAATTTAAAATGATGATTGTAGAATAATGAGCATAATTTTAAATTTTAAGTTTGTTTTTTGTAACTTTGTTGCTATCAAATGGAGCAATTTAATAATAATATCAAAAAGCTTGAGCCTTGTTTCCGATGACTTTGCCAAAATAATTAGTTACTATGTCAATCGGATTCAGAATCCCATTACCGTTACCGATGCCAAACTAATTCCGATGACTTTGCCAAAATAATTACTATGTCAATTCCGATGCCAAAATAATTACTAAGTCAATCGAAAGGCATGAGCCTTGTTTCTGATGCACACCACACGTTATACTGTATAAATATAGTATTACCCAATACATTCTAAGAAGCACATTCGGTATTACCCAAATACGTTCAAAGTCATTCAGTTGCGCTTCTGAGAGAATAACAAAATTTATACAGTATTACAATTTACAGGTGACCGGATAGAGATATAATTAAAGTTCTATTGCAGGTCGAACAAGTATTACAGTATTGAGATATTACTCATTTATTTAAAAAACATATATTGACATATACCTTGAGTCCTGACTTACTGTTGAAACTTGAAATAGTCTTGACTCCAGACTCTTATGATCAATGTGAAGCGGCGACAATGACTTCAAGTGATCGACGGAATATTAATCCCCATAGTGGCGACGACAATGACTTAGGGCGATCGACGAAAGATTAATCCCCACAGCGGCGATAGTGGAAGGGCAGATGAAAGTTGAAACCAAACAACAGATAAAAACTCTGTATTTGTTCTAAATGAAAACCCCACAGCGTAGCGTTGGTCGAATAAAAACCCCACATCGCAGCGGCGATCGAAAAAAAAACCCCACAGCATAGCGACGGTCAAATGGCCAAATAAAAAAGTAAAGAACACAATGCAAAACCTATAAATTACATGCTGAGTGAAATCGCTGAACTCACAAAAGTCGCAATAATCGCTTCTACGCGAGTCAAACTCGCGTTGACCACGAGTCAAACTTGGTCAACGCGAGTTTGACTTGCGTAGAGGCAACTCAGATTGTTGGCGACCGAGCAGAGTTTAAATCGCGGCTAATCCGGAAAGTCGTCGATTCCTGTTTCATTGGTTCATATGGCTAAACCAGAAATTGAAAAGCTAGCAAATAGGGACACTCGGGAAAGAGAACAATGCCTGAGTATGGAGCAGAGTTCAGAAGGTTAGCAGGCATCCTAGCTACTTGTTCTGGAAACACCTCAAACAAAGGAGAAAATTTTAAAGAGAACTTTTCGTCAAAGTCTCTAGACAATTTTTGAAACATAGGAGGAAGATCAACAGTTTGGGAAAAGACCAAGAACAGAAGAAGAGGGAGAAACTAAAGTATCAACACATAGCCTAGAGGAAGCAACATCAAGTGAGCTTACCTTTAATTTGAAACTTTTACCAACAACCTCTATAATGTTAGATCTAAGACTTTTGTGATCCATAATGTAGATGAATGTCTTTCGGATTAATCACATCATTAGGATTTGGTTGACGTTTTGAACCATCTAATGTGGTTCATCCTCGGGACAAGGTGAAGAAGCTAATCAATCTTATTGAATAAATAGTGTGGATGAATTCAAGAAAATTCATCTTCAAGAATATCTTCAACTACAAGGAGGCAAGATAATATTTACTCACAATTCATGGAGACAAAAAATAAGAATATTAACATGTAGTAGGATTCTTACTCAGAGTTGTGGAGACAAGGTTCAAGGTCATCTCAAACTAGGCTATTATCTACCTTGGACTATGAAAAGGGATAGTTGAATATGGCTATCTTAGAACACAAAGCTCCAATAATCAAAACTACAGAAGATTATAGGGCAACAAAGTTTACCATAGACTTTAAGAAAATACATTTGGTAGATCAGATGGACCCGCATAGACAATCTAGAGAGATGATTTTTAGAAGCTTCGCAAATACTTCCTTGAATGCATCAAAATTGGTGAATATGGTGACAAAGGTCACAAATTAGTTAAAATAGGAGAAAATTACTACTAGGACAAAACAAATGGAGATAGATGAACTAGAGCAATGGATTATTCAGTTGGGGGCAGACCCAAAGGACACGTCTTCAATACAAGACCTAAATAAGTCTCAAGATACAGACACTCAGATATTAAGAAGGAAGTTGAAAATGCCTAGCATAGAACACGTCCAAACACCTGAATTGGAAGCAGTGCAGAAAGGGGAGCAGTTATTGTTTTTAATCATTGAGTTGAATAAAAAGGTGGAAAATTGTGAGAAACAAATTGAAATCTTATCAGAAGAAAGAACTGAACATGTTTGTTCATTGTCTTCTTCTTCACCATCAAGGAGTAGGTTTCCGATAGAAATGCTACCATAAAAATAGATCAAGATCTTAAAGCTAGTCTCCAAGTGGAAAAAGAGCATTTGCAAAATCAATTGGTGGACACAACAACCTTGATTGAAGCAAGGCAAATATATGGGCAGAAACTGTCACTGAGATTTCAAAGATGTGGAATTCTTTTAGATTTATGGGTGATGAGTTTGATTTGGTCTACAATATAAAATAAGCCATTCAACAGTTCCAAGATCAACCAGAAAATAAATCTGAAAAGGCCAATAAAATTGTCAAAATTTTGAATTCTATAACCCAGGAGCAATTACATGCTTTAGGAGTCTAGGATAGAACTTCATTGGTAATGGAGGCAAATTGGGTCTTGACTAAACGAAATTTAAATCAACAAGCTCAGGATAAATGTAGGATGGTAAAGAAAAATGTAGGTTCATTTAATAACAGGTTTAATGCTTTGCTAGAATTGGGTCTTCCATCTTCTTGAGATGTAAATAAGGTTTTGATATATTTGGATTCCTAAAGAGTGCTGTTGTTGAGGGAAAGAAACAAGGTGGATAAATTTAAAGACATGGTAGGAGTGTTGAAAGGACAAACTATAGTGGATAAACTGATTAATGATTTCTATCTTCTTTGTCAAGTAAGAAATCTTTTTCTCACTACTAATTATTAGAAGTACACTGAGCTGGATGTTGACCGCAGAAAGCTATCAACATTCATATTCCAGTTGGAGAAGATTGGGACAAGCTAGAAAAAATTACTTTATGAAGATTTTGAGATCTCCTCAACAAATGCATTTGGATCAGGATATTTGCCAGATTTTCAGTTCAAGTTCTTAAATCACTTTCTTATTCCATATAGTAGATCCTAGAATGTTGCATTTGCAACAAACTTTTGTTGTAATCTTTTTGTAAATAAAAGAAAGAGACTAAGAAAAAGGGTTGAAATTTTTGAGAAAAACCTAGATTGTATTATCTTCGTCAAAGTGTGTGTGGATGATATCTTGAAGTGGATCAGTTATAATAGATTCTTCTTTCATCCATTTGCAGTCTGTTTTGTTACTTTGTTTGAATTTATATCTTATGAAGTACAACTTTTTGCATCTATAAAATATCCAATGTATATGAAGTACTCTTTGAGAGGTTAATGTTGAGTGTCTATTTTCCCTTAGATCAACTGCAACAATCTTAATAACGAAAGAGATTTATGAATGGATTCAATTTGTTTCTATCATACCTCTTCTTGTTGAGTTTGTATATCGAGTATTTCATGTAGCTACTGTTTTGAAAGTGTTTGACAACTGCAATATTATTTCAGTTTGTCTTCTTCATTGAGAGATTGAAGCATTTGTTTGATGTTAAAGATATTTTAATTTATACTTCATACTCTGCAACTCATTCCTATATACACTTAAGTGTCTATTATGGTTGATAGATATCCTTTTGATTAATCTATCTAAAATCTATTGTCCCCATAACCCTAATATTATATACAATCTATATCTAATCATTTACAAATCAAACTCTGGTGCCTTGGCATAGTTCCCTAGATAGGAACTGTCTCAAGGATACAACATCAAATTGGTGCCATTTCTAGGGAGTGAAGTAACGAAGAAATTTTCCCTAGGATAATGACTAATACCATTCCATGTTGGTGAACAAGGAACATGTGGGCTAAGCATTTTCACTTGGTGAACTCTGATGGAGAATCTTGGCATATCGTAAAAAATTCACAAGGAGTAATGCAGATCCAGAGGAAATCTCTATACAATCAAATCTAGAAAAGTTGTTCCATCAATGAAATTTGAGGGCAAGACAAGATACTTCTAGTTAAGGTACTTCTTGTTGAAGTATATTGTAGCTTCGGTCGGCATATTTCATTGCACCCACACAAAGAAAAAATCGTTTTTTTGTACCCTACACGTCGGCTCAAACAAGCCCTTCAAGTTGGCTCCTTGAAAGGTCATCAAGTGAGCCCCATTAGGGCTAATTATTCCTCTCATGATGCCTATTAATAAGAGGTCGTTGGCATTCATTTCGTCTACCATCAACTCAAGCAATTCAGTCTGCAATCACACATAGTCCGGCCTTCCATTTTAGAACATATCCACACGTGCGAAGAGGAGTTAGGTTCTATTGACTGCTGTTTGGATCACCTTCAAGGGCTCGTTGCTACTGTGACTTGGAATCATCTCTACCTCTGTTTTGTTACCTTTTTTGTGGCCGAAAATTGCAGAGAGGCTCGCTCTCCTTTTGTGACATAATTCTAAAGTTGACCGAGGCCTTTTTGGGTATATCTTCTCAACAGTTCGTTGGTGATTATGGTGGGAACTTCAGCCTCCTGTTACAGTAACCTCAGTCCTACATTTCGGCCTCCTTGTGCAGATCAACTCATTGGGCAAAAGTGGAATCTCTCTCTTTATTTTGTGCACACTTTGATTGGGTATCTCATTGTTGGTTGTTTTGGATTTGTTGGAAAATTCAAATGTACTATTGATGGACAGAATCTCTCTCATAAGGAAAGAATTTTTGGGTTTTCTGCTAGTGGGTGTTGCCCTGACTGTGAGCCTAATCTTGGTGTCTCTTGTCCCTTGCTTATTGTCTATTGTTCATTGTCTACTGTGGTTTCTATTTACTGCTCTTGTTGAAGAATTATTGGTTGAAGGTTTTCATGTGTAGGTACTTGTTGACTAAAGTATAAGAAGAAGCAATTTGCATCAATAGAAGTAGTTATCAAATTGTGAAAAACTATTCTAGTCATTACAACTCTAGAATTTCAATACTTCTCAAGAATTAGAAATCCCTTAATATTTAGAAAACAAACCTCAATTCCAACTCCTAGAAATGTCCCCTAGAGTTCTTGATCTTCTTGAATTTCTTTTCTTGTTGAGCAGATTGAAACCTTAGAAGAATTATCCTCTGCTGATCTTGAATCTAAACCAACTGAAGTTAAACCCAAAGAGCCCTTTTCACTCTTGTCTCATTCCATTCCCCTTACTTTCCTTGAAATGGACAAACGGCTAAGGTTTCACATAAATCCCCTTGCACCTGAGGTTAAGCAGGCTTTGCAGCAGCAACAACAACCAATGGCCGGAGTAGCAAATCTAGTAGTTGAAAGGCATTTTACTTTACAACAACCTGCAAAATTGCATGATTTTCCTCAAGGCTATTTAAAACACTGCCAAGGTTTAATGGAGAAGGATAAGTGTCTACTGAAGTGCATTTAGCAGCTTTTCTCAGTTTTGCTGATAATATGAACAAAGAGGCTGATGATGTCTATAGTATATACCAGGTTATTTGCCAACCCATGGAAGAAGTTAGGAAATGGTTCAGACAGCTAGATGGCAATTAATTTCCTTCCTGGCAGATTTTGGAACAATATTTTTTAAGGAAATGGGGAGAAAAGCTAAGTCACATGGTTCGGGTTGGAGTTCGGGTTTGGCAATGATTAGGTTCGGTTCGAGTTTGAATTTTTTGATGAGGTTCGAATGAGGTTCTCCATTAAGTTTAAAATGAAATATAGGATAAATATCAACATCAATAACCATAAAAAATGTTGTCACGAACATGGAAATTGCAAGGATAGATTACAAGCTTAAGTTGTGACATGAGGTTATGAGTTTTGATCTATGGACTTGGTCAATCGATATGAGGTTCGCTGAACCTCAAATTTTTTTAAAGGTTTGCCAAAATTCGAGCCCTAGGGTTGAAGTTCAACGAACCTTGTGACATAGGAGAAAAGAGGGATCATTTGTACTATTTTACAGAGTTTGGGTCTATAAAAAGGAAGAGTGGGGAGTCAGATCTTGACTTCACAAAAAGATATAATAGATTATATAATAAAATTCCTGTGGATATTAAACCATCTCAACCAGCTGCAAAGGTCACTTTTGCTGCTGCTTTTGCCTTAATGTTAAGAGAAAGAAGGTTAGGAACGTTGCCAGGAATGCAAGATGACATTATTGAAGTGGAACCCAAAATGGCTGTTTCAGGGGAAATCAGAGCAAAATTAGATCCAGTAGAAAAGAAAAAGGTAAAGGATGAAAAGAAAAAGGTATGATAAGAAATCTTTGAAATAAAATAGCTAGGATGGAATTAGAAGGCAAGAATCCTCCTAGATAGGGCCAAGAGCAAGCAAATAGAAGTCAAACTCAGTTTCGCAGGCCATTTAATCCACAAATTTTACAAAGGGAGAGGAGAAATCCTGAACATCCTATTCAACTTCCATTGGTTATTGATGACCCAATTGAAAGTTATTTTACACAGCCAGAAGAGGAAATCAATTGTTTTGGAGAGCAATCTTCATTGATTTCTCTTACACAAGATGATGATAATCAGAAGGCCATTTCAGATTCAAATGGAAAACTATTTGAAGGTATGGATCCCAATGTTTCCTCTCAATATAAAATGTTCTCTGATGTTTTACAAACTGAACTACATAAAAACATGATTTGAGGCCTAGATGTAACCCAGTTAAGCCAGTTGATCAAAACAGAGGTAAAGAAAAGGATCAAGGGCCTTCATCCTCAGAAGCTCACCAACATCAAAGTAGAGATAATGAAGAACAAACAAGAATAGAAAAATCTGTAGCTACTTTCAGCTTAGTAAAGGAATTGGAGAAGACTAAAATTCCTTTACCTTTAATAGAATTGGCTAATAATCCAGTGTATCAACAACAGATGGCCGAAGTGATTCAAGTTTTAACCTTCAGTCACATCTTCTCTGTAGGATATTCTTAATTTGCAGGATGAAAAGCCCGCTGTCATATTTGGACCACATGTGGAAGAGCGTTTTCATGTTGTAGCTCCCTTTTATATTACATTAAACATCCATGATCTTTTGCTTCGCAATTGTATCTTAGATTCTAAAGCTTCTCACAATTTATTGCCAAAAGCTATAATGGAGAAGCTAAACTTGCAGATAACCAGGCCACCCCATGACTTGTACTCATTTGATTCAAGAAAAGTCAAATGCTTAGGTCTAATTAATGATCTAGTTATATCATTAGTCCAGATTCCATCAAAAAGTATGGTTATGGATATAGTGGTTGCAGATATACCACCAAAATTTGGCTTGTTATTGTCTCGATCATGGGGTGTGAAATTGGAAGGCTGTCTCCGGTTGGATATGACCTATGCTACAGTTCTAGTGTTTGGTGGATAAAATTTGAGATTGTACAGAGAAGCAAAGTTTTCCTATATTGTTAGTCATCCAAAGCATCCTAACAATTTTCCTGTATATATGGTAGAACAAGATCTAGGATGTCACATTTTATTTGAAAGTGATGAAATTGATATACCTACTTCTATAGAAAAATTTGTAAATAGCACTGATTCTTCAGGAAATACAGTGTGGAAGTTGTATTTTGATGGAGCCTCTGCTAAAGAGGGCTCAGGAGCGGGAATCATATTGATTTTTTTATTAAAAGAAACCATTGCTCTTTCTTTTGAATTGGAATTTGAAGTTACAAACAACATAGCTGAGTATGAAGCCTTAATCTTGGGACTGGAAGCTGCAAAGAAGCTGAGAATTCAGAATATTTCAGTGTTTAGGGATTCAGAATTGGTAGATAAGCAGGTAAGAAATCTTTGTCAGGCTAAGTATCCAAGGCTTAGAGCCTACACATGTCACGAATGAAGTTTGAGATATGATTGAAAATTTCTTTCTTGCTTTTAACATTAGTACAATCCCAAGCGAACAGAACTAGATGGCAGATTCTTTAGCAGTCTCTGCAAGCCTTTTCAGAATTCCAACAAATCCTCAACTACATTATGAAGTTGAAATCAAATATCTGCCCTCAGTTCCAAGTAATGTCAAATAGAGAATACAGAGATGTTATGTGTTGAATAATGATAAAAAGAAATCAGCCAAAACAATATCATCTTGTATCAACAACCGGAGATCAGCCAAAACCAAAGTTGCCGGGGCATGGAGTGGAGTGGGAGTGCTTCCGGTAACACTGGCCAAAACATCACCTAGAAGACTTCTCTTACCAAACATTTGTAGAATCACTGTTATGATTTTAGGTCAGCTGTGCCTGTCATACTTGACCAGAAAACCATATCCATTTTACATCTTTTCAGTTGGCACAAGCTTAGCAATACCCTTCTTTGTTTGTCACTAATTCATACATGATTAGATTGCCACCTTCATGTCATAACTCATACTTCCATGTTGCTGATTCTTGCTGTATCTTTGATGATTGTTGCTGGCTTGCATAAAAATTTGGAACCAGATTCTATCCTTGATAGCAACTGGCTCTAAATCTTGCTTGCAGCCATATTCAATTGTTGGTTGCCACTGATCTCCTCTGTCTACTGTATGCAGAACCATCATTCCTGTATGCAGGAGATAGGGAAGGAAGGAAATATCTGAGAGGAGTTGTGTTCAGCTTTAACTAGCCTGAAAGATATTCTAACAACAGGCTGCATAGAAGATTACAGGTTGAGCAATTGAGGCAGTACTGGGTGTGCAAAACTATTAAAGCAAAGAATCATGTTCTCCCATGTATTCAAATCTTTGGAGAAAATAATTTCTTGCAAAATGTCAAGCAGAACTAGTTTGAAAAAGAAGCTTACCCTTCAGTATGTGATATAGGGTTAAAACTTAGAATAAGGGTAGTGAAACTATGAGAATGTTGAACTCAGTTGCAAAAGTAACATGCTAAATCATTGTGTAATATGTTTTAAGTGGTTGGGTGAACAATTTTCCAATGTCTTTCATTGGGCCTTTTGTCTTTTTCTTAATAATCCTTTGGATCCTGGTTACGTTAAAACTTATTTCTGACAAATTTTGAATGGTTAGGACATTTAACTGCATGAAAGTGCCCAGGATATCTGAAAAAATTATATGATCTAATGAAAATCAAACCAACTCTATGGTAGGATATATTTAACTTGGGGTATACCAGCTAGCTTTTTCTGGTCCATATATATATATATAAATATATATCTATGTTGCACGAGTTTTTGGAACTTGGGAACGTTGGAAACTTGGGTATGGGTGTCGGCAACGGCTAGAAGTTTTCCCAAAATTTACAAGAAACCATTGATTAGAAACATCAATATTATATAATAAAAAATATAATTTAAAATTCTTATATGTTTAAAATTTAAACTTAAGTTTTAGGTTTTAATTATTTAACAATTTTAAAGGTAACCAAATATGTTACTATTAATGTTAAGGTATTATCGCTAGATTAATATTACGATTACATGTGCTAACGTATTATCGCTAGAGTGATATAGGGTTAAAACTTAGAATAAGGGTAGTGAAACTATGAGAATGTTGAACTCAGTTGCAAAAGTAACATGCTAAATCATTGTGTAATATGTTTTAAGTGGTTGGGTGAACAATTTTCCAATGTCTTTCATTGGGCCTTTTGTCTTTTTCTTAATAATCCTTTGGATCCTGGTTACGTTAAAACTTATTTCTGACAAATTTTGAATGGTTAGGACATTTAACTGCATGAAAGTGCCCAGGATATCTGAAAAAATTATATGATCTAATGAAAATCAAACCAACTCTGTGGTAGGATATATTTAACTTGGGGTATACCAGCTAGCTTTTTCTGGTCTATATATATATAGCTTTTTCTGGTCCATATATATATATATATATCTATGTTGCACGAGTTTTTGGAACTTGGGAACGTTGGAAACTTGGGTACGGGTGTCGGCAACAGCTAGAAGTTTTCCCAAAATTTACAAGAAACCATTGATTAGAAACGTCAATATTATATAATAAAAAATAAAAAGATAAGAATAAAATTTTATAATTTAAAATTCTTATATGTTTAAAATTTAAACTTAAGTTTTAGGTTTTAATTATTTAACAATTTTAAAGGTAACCAAATATGTTACTATTAATGTTAAAGTATTATTGCTAGATTAATATTACGATTACATGTGCTAATGTATTATCGCTAGAGTAATATATGATCGATGATATATATTAAATTTAGATAATGTTTTACTATATTAATGCTGCTATATTTATCATAAAACGGATTCTATATCAATAAATGCTGATATATAAATCACTTAATAAAAAAAAACTGTGGGCATGCAGCAGAGCTAATTTGGGTGCCAAGAAGAGCACAGCCAAGGTCTCAACCTGCCCTTTATAACACCAACAAAATATGAAAATCTGCACAACTCACAAAAAATCCATTTCATCTTTTGTTGAATTGGGTGTCAATGGAGATCGAACTCGAGGAGGGATGGGTGAGGGGTATTGGGGCCTGAGCTCATGATATGGTTAGCCTTGCCATGAACAGTTCTAATGCGAAACTTTTTACAGTCAAATCTCTAATGCGAAACTCTTTACGGTCAAATCTGCAACCCATTATACTTGGGCATTGGAAAATGAGTATATCAACTATAAGAGCAAGTGGTTAATGAGTGTTTGCTCGGAGTCCAAAACATAATAAGTTAGGAAAGTGAAATCCCCGCTCCCACTTTCCCATATCAAACCCTTCCACGTGCCAGAAACGTGCCTGCGTTCCAATTTTCGTTCCATGCGAAAAGGAAACGTTTCAGTGCCATTCCAAAGCTCCCAGGAACACGGGAACCGCTGGAACGGGTTCCCTACATGTCGGGAACCGTTCCCGTGTAACTAAGATATATATATATATATATATATATATATATATATATATATATATATATATATAAGTTACCGGAAACTCTTGAATAATTTGCCAGAAACGCGGATCCCCATTTCCGATACGGAAACGGATACGATTCTTGTTGGAAACACTGTAAAAGCGTTTTTATGCCATTTCAAAAATCGGAAACTTCAGATTTGGAATTGGATACGTACAAAAATCGTGATGAAAATCCGACCTTAAAATGTAGAAACGGATCCACAAAAGTCGTGATTAGAATCCACCCTTAAAATGTTAAAAAGCGTAAAAATTAGTATAGCCATAAATAAATAATAAAAATGAAGAAATCAGATTTGCAAATAAACTCATTATAAACACAGTCTCATAACGTCTCTTCTAAATCCTTTTAAAGAATGAGACTTCATATATTTATCAAGGATTCTTATTAAGAAAAAGATAGATGTTAAAAAATGCAAACAAAAGGGTTTGATGAATGTCTTCGTAAAGAGATCTATTTGAGCGATTAATTTTCAGTTTGGTTAAGGTTTTGTAATTGTCATTGATTTTACTCTTGATTTCATAAATCCCCCCAATATAACAAATCTTCTCTAGCCAATCTTTTGCTTGCATATAGTCAAGAGACCAAGCTGATGTTGAGAAGATTGAAATGTTCAAATAGGTCTTGACGGAATATCCCAATGATCCCATGGGACTTTTAATTCCCATGCAAGGAAGATAGATATCATATGCCATGCATGACACGTTCTTTGAAGGAGTTGGACTCGAAAGCAAAAAGATTGTAGCATTTCTGATTACATCACTAATGATGTTGATAATATGTTGAATGATATAATAATCACTAATGATGATGATAATGTTTATGCTGAATTGATGATGATGATTTGTTTATATTGAATTCATGACGATGATTATGTATTTTTGGATATAGATTCTAGATTCTAAAAGATGAATGGTAATATATATATATAGATATATATGCTGTTTCCTTGACGTATTGTATCCTGATTTTTTGAAAATTTGTCGTATCCGTTTCAGTGCAATATATATATATATATACATATTTTTTTAGAATTTTATTAAGAAAGAAAATTATGATATTTTACTTCACGTTCCTCGTCATGTTTTTGATATGGTTAAATCTAGAAAAAAATTATCTGCCCATTAATTTCTTCAAAAACTCTCCTGCTGGTTGTTCAATTCTGTTGGTGATTTTTTTTTGTACCACACATGACCATCCTCATTGGACCCTGTGTTTTTTGGCGACTATAGTAATAACCATAATTTTCATTATCTACTAGAAGGATAACAGTCTAGGCAGTTTTGGTAATTGTATGCTGATTGACTTTGTGTCAAGAAGAATAGTTCTGGGCATTTCTTATTACTGTGTTTTGCAAATCTTTGCATTCAAGGGTTAAAAAAATGCAGTCGGATCCTTATTCTAAAGCGATGGAGTGAAGTGATTCTTTCCTATAATGTGGCTGATCTGTACTTGTGTATATGAAAACCCTGGAAACTGAAAAGATGTGGACCTAAGAATCATAACTGTGTGATTTTCAAAGGAAACTATGAAATTGAATTAATTTAGTCCTCTAGCTCTAATTTGCTTTGCATTTGCTTTCCTGGTCAGCTTAATTTGATTGGGCAGCTGCATCTTATTTCATCTACCATAACTACATTGGCGGTGCCAGCTCCCTCCTTGACTGCCACTTTGGCAGGTGAGTAACACAGTACTTCTGATTTATTTCTATTATGCCATTTTTATAGTGGAATATCAGAATGTTTTTCCGTCTCTGCTATATTATATGGGGTTTACGCTTTTGGGTTTACTCCCTACTGGGTCTTAAATTTGAACCTTTCATGTTTCTTGTTTTAGGAGATGCTCTAGGCACTCTGTCATTCCCACTGTTACTTGTACTTTTGAGTTCCCTTGATCTACTTTGGTCCCTCATGGACATTAATATCATTTCTCTCTTCTTTCTCTCAAAACTGTTTTTACAATTATCCTAACAAAATGATTTAAATCCAAACTACAATACTTTTCCAATCTTAAGGAGGTGGCAATGGTCCAGCAGTTGCAGTTCCACTAGTAGCTTTGGCTACTCAGGGTGGTTGTATAGAGGTGGTTGATGTGGCAGCCAATGCAGTTGCAATGTCATTTGCTGTACACAACAGTGCTGTCCGGGGCTTACGTTGGCTTGGAAATTCTAGGCTGGTTTCATTCTCATACTCTCAGGTACTTGATATTTCCTTTGCTTAACAATGTGAAAAATTTCTGTTTCTCTTTTTCTATTCTTATATCCATATAAATGACTTGATTTCTCAATCCATGAGTTTAAGCTTTAATAAGATGTAAATTCTCATAGTTCAAATCCCCTTTAATTTGTTTCTTAGCTATATGATATCAATATGAAATATACCAATGTTACCGGACTCAGAATCGGCAATAAGTCGGCGAGGCAAAAGAACGAAGAGTTTGAATCGGATTGGGAAAAAATCAGCGAATTCAATAAATAAATATATACACATATATTGAATTTAAAAAGCATTTTTCATTGTTATTCAATAAAGCCATGTCCAAACAATGCATAATATCAATAGATGTCCAAAATATCATGAATGAATAAGTATCTCATATATGTTATGAGTCCAAACATGATCCAGATTCCAAAGTATTGAGTCTTGACTCCTGACTCCTAACCAGTGATTACATAGAAGTTTCGAAGCAGATGATTCTAAAAGTTTACAGAATATTGCATACTAATCAGTAAAAATTCAGTAACTAAGTGTCTAAGACTCTAAGAGTGAGAACTAGAAGCGATTCCTCTGTCTCCTTCGCTTGCTTGGCTCTCAAAGTTCTCCAAGTCATGTAGGCTTAAAAGAGGAGCCTCCTCTAATTGTACCCAATCTAATGCATTTGTAGTTTGCAGAACTATTTCTTCAAGGTCGATTGGTGAATGATCCAAACCTATCATTATCATGAGACATTGAAACAATGAAGTGTGAATTAAAGTTTGAAGTTTGAACTTTAAACTTTAAAGTGCAAATCAGATTATGAAAGTTTGAAACCTTCAAATTCAAGCTCTCACCTAGTATTTGCTTGTTGCGAAGTCGTAGATTGTAATGAACAAATACAAGGTCATTTAAGCGCTTTTGTGTCAATCGATTGCGCTTCTTAGAATGTATTTTTTCAAACATGCTCCAGTTGCGCTCACAACCTAAAGCACTGCATGTTTGGTTTAAGATTTGAATGGCGAATCTCTTCAAATCTGGCGTATCACTACCAAATTTTTGCCACCAAAGACCTAGCAAGTGGCAAGTGTTTGTGTCACCTGAGTAGTAAGTTACTAAGTACTAAATACTAAATAGTAAAAACTTAAAAAGGCAAGAAAAATTATTAAAACATTAACATACAAAATAAAGTTTAAACAAATTTAATGAATTGATGAAGCCTTCAAGCCTCAGAGGGTACCTGACAACATCTTAGACCTTTCTCGTATAGCACTGGTATAGGCAAATAATTTAGCTGGCGCCCTATAATCTTGTAGTTGGGAAAAGACACGACTTTGAAAATATGGATTAGAGAAGCACCTTCCAATGCATGTCATAAGTCCTCTGCCAACCTCCCCATCCTCATTAAATTTGCTCTTATCATAAAAATATTGTGGGTTTAAGAAGTACCCAATATGTAAGGGGGAATGCAATTGCCTATCCCAACGTGAATCAATAATGTCCCAAAGAGGCAAATACTTTGCCTTCTCATCCCCATATCTTCTTTTGATGGCCTCCTTTGCGAGATCCATCGCCTCATAAATGTAACCCATAGCGGGTTTGTCACCATCAACCATCCTGAAAGTTCAAGGCTCAAGCTTTCAAATTTAAAGAAATATGAAACTTTGAAAATAAAAAAAGCTTGAAATGAAATTTTAAAAATGAAGAAGTTAAAAGACTTGAAGTACCTGAGAACTCTGACAAGGGACTCCGTCACATCAATAATCTCTTCAGAATCTTTCCAGAAACCTTCATTAAATACAAGTGCAACAATTTCAATGCCTTCAAGGGCCTTGGAATGTTTAGATGCCATCCACTCAGGTCCCAAGAACATCCTCTTCAGATTTATCTTTTGCTCAGCCATAGATTGCAAAGATATGAAATTTGTTGCAAATCTAGTCACTGCAGGTCGAACAATTTCTTTACCTTCAGTGTATTTTCTCGTGGTGTTTAGGACAATAGTGTGGTTGTACAAGTATTTGGTTATGGATTTTGCCTTCTCCACAACCTCATGTATCCAATGAAGCTTACTAATGTCCTCAAGCATTAAATCTATGCAATGGGCAACACAAGAACTCCAAAAAATAGTGGGGTGCCTAATCTCAAAAAGTCTACCAACAACCCTATAATTAGCTGCATTGTCGGTGACAATTTGTACAACATGTTCTTCTCCCACTTCTTGAACGACTTCCTCTATCATTTCACAAATAAGTTGGGCAGTCTTAACCTTTTCTGAGGCATCCACTGATTTGAGAAACATTGTGCCTGCTTGACAAGATACAAGGAAATTTATTAAAGTTCTATTCCTCTGATCTGTCCATCCATCACTCATCATGGTGCACCCTGTTTCTACCTATGATGAACGAAACTCAACTAGCACAGACATGACATCTTCAGCACTCTCTAACAACAAATTTGTCCTAAGGCTCTCTAATGTAGGGGCTTCGAATCCTAGACCTGCAACAACCACTGCATCAATCATAGCTTGCTAATAAGGACATCTGGCACAGTGGAAAGGTATGTCAGAATAGAACCAAAAGTTAGCAATGACCTTCCTTGCTTGACTATGGATATTTTTCCAACCAATGGCATCCAAGGTAGGTTGGGAACCAGGTTTTGTGCGGAGAGCAAAAAAGTGTTTATGTTTCCACCTCTAGTGTTGAATGAAGGAGGATTCATCTGGCCTTGAGTTTGACTTGTACTTGGAGGCATGTGTGGGAAACTTGGGAATGGAATTGAGGACTCAACAAAAGGAGATGAAAAGGGGGCATTGGAAGAAGAAACGTCAGCTCCAAGAGTTCCTATTTCTTGGTTTTGCTTTGCTCTCTTAGCATTATGCTGACTCAACATGTCAAGGGCCAAGGTTGGTTGGTGTTTGACATTATCGTCAACCTTGTTGTAGAGACCTATATCATGCTCGTGTATCTGTGCAAGGTGGTACTTGAATCTATAAATGCCTCCACTACATTCTGCTTTACAAAGTTTATAAAGGAGCTTGGGGTTTCCGGGAATCTTGTCGCAATAAGCCCAAGCAAAATCCTTCTCCCTCGACATTGTTGTGGTTCCTGCAAAATAAAAAGACAAAAAAAATAAAAAAAATAAAAATGCAGATATTTATTATTCTGGAATCTGAATCTCTGATATAAATTAAAAATTTAATTTTAAATGATGATTGTAGAATAATGAGCATAATTTTAAATTTTAAGTTTATTGTTTGTAACTTTGTTGCTATCAAATGGAGCAAGTTAATAATAATATCGAAAGACTTCAGCCTTGTTTCTGATGACTTTGCCAAAATAATTAGTTACTATTGTCAATCGGATTCGGAATCCCATTACTGTTACCGATGCCAAACTAATTTCGATGACTTTGCCAAAATAATTACTATGTCAATTCCGATGCCAAAATAATTACTAAGTCAATCGAAAGGCTTGAGCCTTGTTTTCGATGCACGCCACACAATATAATGTATGCATACAGTATTACCCAAATACATTCAAAGTCATTGGGTTGCGCTTCCAAGAGAGTAACAAAATTTATACAGTATTACAATTTATAGGTGACCGAATATATATATTATTAAAGTTCTATTGCAGGTCGAACAAGTATTACAATATTGAGATATTACTCATTTATTAAAAAAACATATATTGACATATACGTTGAGTCCTGACTTACTGTTGAAACTTGAAATAGTCCCGACTCCCGACTCGAATGGTCAATGTGACGCGGTGGCAATGCTTCGGGCGATCGGCATAAGATTAATCCCCACAGTGGTGGCGGTGGAAGGGCAGATGAAAGTTGAAGCCAGATGTCAGATAAAAACTTTGTATTTGTTCTAAATGAAAACCCCACAGCGTAGCGACGGTCGAATAAAAACCCCATAGCTTATTGGCGGTTGAATGGGCGAATAAAAAAGTAAAGAAAACAGTGCAAAATCTAAAAATTACATGCAGAGTGAAATCACCGAACTCGCTAAAGTCGCAATAATCGCCTCTACGAGAGTCAAAATCGGTCAACGCGAGTTTGACTCGTGCAAAGGCAACTCAGATTGTTTGGCGGCCGAGCAGAGTTTAAGTCGTGACTAATCGTGAAAGTCGTTGATTCGTGTTTCAATTAAATATACATAACAATTCAAAGTATAAAACACTATAGGATCAGTGTGAAGAAACACTGAAATTATATTCATGTTCATGAGTGAGTAAATCATTGTCAATGGGACTTTTAATTATGTACACAAAATCTCATAAGTGCTGAGGCATCTCCAACCTAAGGAACAAGAATAAAGGATCAAATGCAAAGCTTTAATAAATACTTCCTAACTAATGTTGTATTAACAATTGTTAAATAGGTGATGGCATTATGTTGAAAAGAACTGTCAATGGCCATGAGTATCACCCTTTTTCATCAATCATTTTTAAAAATCTTCTGTATTTCGGTCCATTATTTTGCAGCGATTTGATTTACAATCTTATGTGATTGGATTTTCCTATGACTTTTTTGATATATATTGTTTCCGCTTATGATTTAAAGGGTTTCAATGAAGGCAAGCTTCCAAACATTTATTGACATTTGCTGGTAAGCTTCCATACTTGTTTATTTTGTCTGTTACGTAACAACGAGGATAAGCTTCCAAACATTTATTGAAAATTTCTGTTTGACCCTCTGTTTGGGGATGATAAGTTGAACTCATGTTGAGATGCTTTCCGATTTGTTTGAATAATTCCTTCCCAAAGTTTCTTTAAATTTGGCATCTCTATCACTAACAATGATTTCTAGAACTCCATGCAATTTGTAGACATTTTGGCAAAATTATTCAGCGATTTGTTTTGCGGAGTCTGATTTTTTTACTCCCATAGAGTGTGCATACTTTGTGAGTCTGTCAACTACTACAAGGGTTTGGTCTTTTCCATCTGACATGTGTAGTCCTTCAATGAAATCTTTTGATATTTCTCCCAACTTTTGGTTTGGAATATGTAGGGGCTGGAGTAGTTCCCGTCCTTAGAGTCATAATGATTTCATTTTTATTTCTATGGCATTGATCACACTTTGCTACATACTTTTGATTTTCGTTATTCATCTCTTTCAAAAAAAATGATTGACGTGCATTATAGTAGGTTTTAAAGAAACCCACATCTCTTGCTGTTGGTGAGTCGTGGGATTCCTTAAGAACCTTAAATTTAAATCTTGAAGTTAGGCTTAAGTAAATTGTTCCTTAATACCAAAGAATGTCATTGTTCCATTCGAATTTGGAGTTTTGAATAGGATTGTTGATCATAGTGTATGTTTATGGATTCTTTGCATATTCACTCGAATTCCATTGAGCCATTCTGGAACTACAATTGAAATTGCAAGTGATGGTGACTCTTCATCTTTCGTGAGAGAGCATCTACTACTACGTTGTCCTTTCATTTTTTGTGTTGTATCTCCATGTCAAAAGTGGCGATTTTTTCAACCCACTTTTGTTGTCTTGTGGAAAGTGTTTTTTGTGGGAGAAGGTATTGAAGACTATCCGTTCATATAAGGAAGTTGCTTCCAAAAGATATTGTCGCCATTTGGCTAGAGCGTGCAAAATGGTGCACATTTTTTTTATTGTATGTAGATTTTAGAAATTTTTCTATTGAGCTTCCTACTTTCAAATGCTATAGGGTGGCCTCCTGCATAAATATTGCCTCCTATTCTGAAACCTGAAGCATCACACTCGATTACAAAAGGTTTTGAAAATCTGGAGTTGCTAATATAGGGGCGGTGGACATCATCTCCTTTCAGATTTCAAAACATTGTTTGGCTTTATCATCCCCTTGGAATGAGTTTCTTTTTTAAAGGTTTGTTAGGGGGAAGTTACATAACCATAATTTCGAATAAACCTTCGATAATGTCTTGTTAAACCCAAAAATCCTCTTAACTTGGAAATGTTAGTTGGTTTGGGCCAATATGTCGCCTTAATTTTTTTGGGATCTACCTTCATGCCTTCTTTTGATATCACATGTCCTATATAATCTATTTATTCTTTTTCGATGGTACATTTTGACGTCTTTACATAAAATTGGTTTTTTTCTAGAAGAAAGAGAACTTCCTGAAAGTGCTTTAGATGCTCATCCCATGTTTTACGATATATAAGATGCTCATCCCACGTTTTACTATATATATATATATAGAATGTCATTAAAGAAGACTAACACAAATTTGCTTAAGTAGCCCTGGAACACTTCATTCATGGTTGCATGAAAGTTGGCTGGAGAAATAATTAATTTGAAGGTCATAACTTGAATTCATAGTGCCCTTCATGAGTTTGGAAAGTAATTTTCACCACATCTAATCTTACTCTAATTTGGTAGTATCTTGATCTCAAATCGAGCTTAGAAAAGTACTTACTCCATTAGGTCCATCCAACATTTCGTTTATGAAGGGAATGGTGTTGAATTTTGTAACTATGGTCGATCTTCATAATGTATATTTAGCCCTTGATGTAATTACATTGATCATTGTGAAGCATATTTTAAATACTAGAGTCAAGAGAAAAAACTGTTTTGAGTCAAGTCCCATTTGGAATTTTAAAAGAAGAAAATTTGAATTTTCAAATTTGAAATTTTTGGCTCCAAGTTTGTTAAGTCGACCTCCCTCCAAGTTATGTTGGCCCAGGAAGAGTCACACCCATTCAATCCAGCCAATCACTATATAAACACAGTTTGATCTCCTCCTCAAGGCAAAATTTGCATCTCTCTCAAGCAAGTATCTTCTAGGAAAGCAAGCGAAGAGCAAGAAGGACGAAAATAAGTACAAAATACATCTCTTTCTCTCTCTCTCAAAATCGCACGTATAGAAGGTCTCTCTCTCTCCTGGTTTGCATATTTTCTGCGTAGTTTCTATTGCAAGGGCCAAAAGTTTTGGGCAGTTGCATGGGGCTGAAATTCTAGGATTTTGGCTCAAGGTGACTTGGGAGTGGGAGCGAAAACGGGGAGCGGGAGCGGGAGCACCATTTTCAGAAGCTCATGGTCCGGGAGAGTTTCGGGGAGCGTTTTTTTATAGTATATATATTGCTATATATTGATGCCTATATGTCAACAAAAGCATTTAGAATGATGAATTAGATATAAAAAAACATAAAAACATAGATTGAACCATATAACATCAATCTTCTAGAAGTTATAATCTTCATCAACCACGTCCACAAGTTAGAAACATACAACATATTGACTCTTGAGTCTCATGATTCATCAATCTTAAAGTTTCAAGGTTTCAAAATTCAACATATAACATTTATCATCATTGATTCATTGATCACCATGTTGTACTTGTAAGCTAAGTGTAACCATTACAACAAAGAATATTTAACATGAAATGAAATGTTATAAAATGAAACTTCAAATTTTCAAACTTCATACTTAAATTGTCATATATTGTTTACAAAAAATATCATAATAAATATGAAAGAGTCAAGTTTCAACAGTTATAAAAACTTAAAAGTTAAAAACTACTAGAAACTAGAAAAGACTTGTAAATATTTTATCTATTGCTTGGCCTCTTGCCATGGTAATGGTGGTCTACCATAGTAGCACGACCATAACTAGAAGGCACATGCCCTCCACGTGAGGATGTAGGTGGAGGCGGCGTCAACAAAGGAACAATAGTTGGAACTCGAACACTGGGACTGGCACTGCTACTAGATGATGGGTGTGGCGATGGCATGCCTGTTGTTGCTTCATCCTCATCACTCAAAATTTCTGCTTCCAATTCTTCTAGATGTATAGTGCCATCCTCCAAATTATCGTCCTCTGGGTTTTTGTCCCAAACTTTATATGATAGATCGTCATAAGCCCGATCACAATGACTCAACAACCTCAAGATTTAGTGCACATAAACCAGGCTTTCTGCTCGGTTTTCATTGAGTATGTTTCTTCTTACATTATGGATGAAGCTGTAGGTGCTCCAACACCTCTTTGTAGAAGAAGTATTTACAACCTGTGAGAGAACTTTTTTTGCCAGAAGTCCCATGTTGTCATATGCTTCCCACCATGTGAGAGCATCAAATCCGTCTCTATCTTCCATTGCATTGAAAGAACCAAACAAACCAGTGCAACTGAAGTATCTGCCTAATTCAAGGAGAAGATTAGCACACTCCTCCTTGTTAGGGACCAACTTGTCTAATGCTTTCATATATCCCTCTTGTACCTCTGGATTTGTATGAGGTTTGATCCTAACCCCACCCCCAGGTGCAGGTTGGCCCAACCAAGATGGAGAGTAGTATTTTGGCATAAGGATATACGCCAAGGCATGTAGTGGAACATTAATTTTATTCCACCTTGCACACACACAGTTCTGAATCATTGAATACAAGTTGGGATCATTTTCCTTAACAACTTATTTTATTTGCCCAACATGCTATCCATCTACTCATACTCCTCCCTAATCACTGGTGTATCTGTATTTGCAAAGCGAATCATGCTATAAAGGGGCTTGGTGAAATTCAAAATTTCACTCACACATGCCCAAAACAGACCATCAAGAGTGGTCTCCTCCATCTGTTCAAAACCTTGCCTGTCAACTATTGTTGTTCCCTTGTCCTTTAATACCTGCCAGTGTGGACTTGATACCATGCTAGCCAATGACTCTCTTACCTTCAAAAGGCGCCTGAAGGTGAGGTAGTAGCTAGAAAATCTAGTCTTTGCAATCTTCAACAACTCCAATCTTGAGTGATAGCGGAAAAACCCGTGGGTATTGCTATGATTTGTAATAAATCTTATCATTTTTTTGCCTCTCTTGTACAAATCACCAATCCATTTGTATTGAGGTTGTTTGTTTTTCGTCCTTCTTGCCAGCCCAACATCTTGTTAGTTTCTTCCTTTTCCCTTTTTTTAATAATTGAGGAGATAGATGATTGTGCACCAACTGTGGTTGTAGGAACAAAATATGATGAGGCAGCTATGGGGTTGGGTGTAGCAGATGCTGATGGTGAAAAACCACTACCACTCTCATGGTCACCTCCACACCCTGCTATTTGACTCCTTAGAGCTGCCTTGGTAAGTTTAGTTGTTTCTATTCCTTCCAATGATTTGAGGGCTCTTCAGATTATTTCTCGATTGGTATTTTTGCAGGGCCCTACCTCATGTCCGGGAACTTGTGCAAGGTGGTACTTCAATCTGTATACCCCCCCTGTCATGTGGTGTCCACATAACTTGCAAGTCAAATTTAATCTGTCAAACCCTCCATCAAGTTCACCAAATTCCCACATAGGGTCCAATTTTCTTGGCATGTTTGTAAATTTGTTGAACTCTTGAGTTTTACTGTAAGATGAATTTTGAACCTAGGGCACACGAAGAATTGCAAGTTAAAAAATATATATATTCTTTTACAATTTTACATACAACATTTTGAATTTTTCACAAAAAAACCCCCTCAACTCAATGCAACAATAATGGGAAAAAATACACATTCAAACCCTAGAAAAAATAATGGAAAAAAACTAGGAGCACAAGAAGAAATGAAAAAAATAAATCTAACAACCAAATTTTTGCATTTTTGACCAAAATAAACCCTCTCCACACAGTGAAAAAAGCAAAAAAAGGAAAAAAAGAGAAAAACACAACCAAATGCAAACAAAAATGATGGAAAATACATGGGTGATAGAAACTCATGGAAAAACAAGAAAAAAACAAAAAAAGCGTCAAATTTGATGCCCATACCTGGAAAACACGCTTTGCTGAAGAACTTGGTCCAAACTTGAATTTTGTTGGCTTGGGTTGCTAAATTCCTTCACTTTTCTCCTTTCTTGCCCTTGTAGATGACTTCTCCTCCTCCTTATCTCTTTTTCTTGCCCTTTGTCTGCAAAAATGACAAAAAAAATCGATTTTTGAACTTATTGGGTCGCTGTTTGACGGGCCCACGATTTTTGCGAGTCGAGTCGCAATTTTTTCATAAAAATCGTGATTTTTTGCAAATAAAAAAATCGCCTATTTTATCGTTCTGGTGAAAAAATTGCGATGTTCGCTTCACTGCACCGTTCAGAACTTCTTCAATGGACCATAACCCCTGATCAAGCTGAAGGCCTTCCTTAGAAAGCCGATCTGCCTCCCTGTTCTACTCCCTGTAAATATGAATGCAAGAAAAATATAGATAAGTGAGCTTGATCCTCAACAAATCCTCCAGAACGTGAGAAAGGTTTAAGCTGCGACATTGTTGAATCTCATTAACCCAATTGATGACCAACAAAAAATCACTAAAAAAACAGTGTAGTATTATTGATCCCATTACTCTTATATTCTGCTGTGCAAAGTTGTTTTGGTTGGGCATATCTAGTGCGTTTATGTTCTTAGCTAAGTCATAGCCCAGACCTAGGGTGCATGGAAATTTCAACATTATTAATTAGCCTCTAATTGGGGATTAAATCAAAACTCTATTGTTGAACATCAACATTTTGCAATTTATATGGCTCTACCAAAACCCAATGTAGTAGTACATAGTAAAGGGAAGTATGAATCTTGAGGGGAGTTAGGAGGTACAGGCTCTATTTTGGCACTAGACATTTGGGTTGGTTGTTGTAACGGGTTGCCATGTTATACAAAACACAAATCCAACTTCTATACATCTATTGGACTTAAAAATATAGATTAAACCTCTATATCAACTAGGTGGGCATGAAAAATGCATGTCATTCTCTTTGGATAACTTACTAGACAGGTTAAATGTTCATGTAACAAATCACATAGAATGGAAAGTGCAAATCAGATCTCAAATCAAAGTGTTGAGAATGGAGGATGCAAATCCAACCTTGAAAATGAGAAAACTGGGCAATGGGATTACACCATAAACTCAATTTTCGATTGTCTTTAAGGGGACACATTTGTCTAGTCAAGAGGGGTTCTTGCACTTGTGATGTGGGGCACATCCCAAGTGATGTGTCTCCCATGGTTGGGGATGGGTCAAGTTTCAACTAGAAACAAATGTTTTTATTGATTGGCCATTACTTGAAAACGTTCTTACGAGAATAATTGGACACAACTTGAGCTCTCATTGCACAAGTGTTATAATATAAAAATTTATCTTCTAATATTGACAACAATGTTCACCTCACAGCTATCTTCTTATGAGAATAATTGGACACAATTTGAGCTCTCATTGCACACGTGTCACAATACAGGAAATTATCTTTTAATATTGACAACAATGTCCACTTTGCGGCTATCTTTATGCATCAATACTAGCAGGATCTAATTATTTCAGATTATATAAATATCTTGAATGACTATGGATATGCTGAGAATATTGGCTAGAGTCGTGGTGGCAATGTTGTATTCAAGTTTGTCTTTTAGGTTGTACATCTTCTTAAATTTTGATCTAATTTGATGGAAAAATATTTAACAAGCATGTTAGGAATGATTCTTTTCTAGATATTGCTTCCATAGAAACTCTGCTATAATTGTTATCATTAGTTTGACATTTTTAATTGCAGGTGAATGAAAAGGGTGGAGGTTATATCAATAAACTTGCAATAACATGTGTGCGGAGTGGGATCAACCGTTTTTTCCGTGTCTTACAAAAACCAGAGAAGGCTCCAATGCGAGCTCTTCGGGCATCTCCATCAGGAAGGTTAGCAAAGGTCATTAGGCTACCAAATTCTCTGTTTTGTCAGTTTTGTGAATTTATGTTTTATCTTGACCTGCAACTCTTTTTTAGAGTCTTGGAGGATCATGGCTGTTTTATATTTTTTTCCCAATGATATTATGTTCTTATTCCTTGGTATTGAATTTCATCTTTTATTATGATTTTGTATACTTAATTATGAACAATGGTTATTTACATTCCCATGGTTTATAATTATCACCAAAAGTAAATAATGCATAATAGAACTAAAATTCAAGATATATTCTTTTCTTTATTTTGTTGTATTACAACATAGTTTATACGAGACTTTGAAGAACAATGTAAGGAGTTATGTAGGTCTATTCAAATTGATGCATTTACTAGTAAGTTTCGCAGATGCTTATTTCAGACAGTTTGATTGATATTATGGCATTATTGCTCATAAACACTTATTACAGTTGATACAAAAACAATTTTCTTCCCATTTCTTCCTTACTATGTGTAAATATTATACAATGCATTGTTTATTTCATAAGACTTAGTGCCCAGTAATATTTATTTATCAATTTAGTGATATAATAAAGTGTAATGTTAAAACAAGTTAATGAGAGGTTAGGACTAATGTTATTAAAACTGATGGATTTGACTGTTTTGCACCTGGAGGACCCTGAATTGGCACTTGGATTGGACTTGTAGGTCAGTGCTGCTCAAATTGACCGAATTGGCTAGTTCAGGCAATTCCTTAGCTTTACCATTCAAAATGGTTGGCCATTGGGCCATTTGTTTTGTTGCCTCATTCATTAACCATTTAAACTCCTTGAGGTGCCTTCTTTCACTCTAGATTTGGGCCTTGCTTTTGGTTATTTTGACTTCTTTCCATTGCTCGTATTGATCAGTTACAATTTGGTCATGATAACATTGGCTAGGAAAATGTTGATATGAAATTGAATATTCAATAAGACATGAAACATTGCTTATGGGTAAAGAAAAACTTGTATCCTTCTACTACATGTGTTTCTTTCCAAGGAATACCTCATGGGAAACTCCTAGGTACATCTTTGCTTTTTGTGGATGATAGTAGTGTGAAATCATCAATGTTGATTATGTCACCTAACTTTCTAGGGACATCAAGTGGCTCATGTAACAAAGGCAGCCAACTTGGGGAATCAATCCCAAGACCTCTTGCTAGAAGCTCAAAGCACTCAACCACTCAAGTTATCCCTCCTAATATCTGTATATGTATTCACCTCATATGAACGATTTGAGTGAAAGAAATCATTGAGTATTGCGACACATTTCTGTCCACAAATGTTAAATATTTCTGAAAGTTGTTTCAAAGGAACCTTATGATCTAAAGACATGGAATTGTGTTGAGGCAACGGTTGACATAAAGGTCTACAAACACAAGTTTGCATGAAAGAATGTCATTGGAAGACAAAAAGAAATGAAGGGAAGTGACAAATTATAATTTTTTAAATTTTCAAGTATTTTAATCATAATAAAAAGGGACAAAAATATATACACACACATATGCATATGGCGTTTCTTCAAGGAAAACCTCAGGGGATCCCCATTATTCCTCGAAATATTTGGATAGTGGGGGGGCAATTTTCTAGTGATAATAGCAGCTGGTAATCTAGTGATTATTGGAACTGGACTCTCAACTGAACTAGAACTGGAGATGTCCTGACAAATTCTGCTTGAAAGAGTCTATTTGAATCAATTGAGCTAATCCACTGCAATAGAAATCTCTCTCTCTCTCTCTCTCTCTCACACCCCCCCCCCGGGAAAACTCTTAGGTAATCCCCTTCATTTTGTGGATGGTATATGCGAAGGTGAATCAAATTGTCTTTCTTAGCTCTAGTAGGATTGGTGCGAGATCAAAATATGTTGTGGCCTTTATCTTTTTAGCATCTTTGATAAGTAGAGAACCTTTAGCTAACTATTGGATACATACCTTTGCTCACCAAACCTGACAAAAGAATGAAATGAACTATCCTCATTAGAAACAGATATTTTCAGTGTAATTTCCAAATAGTGAACAAAACAGTGATTCTAAGGCATTGCAAGATTATGGAGAAAGCAATATCACACTAGGTAATGAGAATCATCAATGAAGCTATCCTTGAAATAAAGCTATGTGTTGATCTTGAACATACTTTCAATATCTCTTGGAAAATGTGCAATCTCGTAGGATATGTGTCACTATTTCTTACTAGCTACACACTAGGAATAGACCATCTGTGAGCCTACTCTTCTCCAAATGACCTTTAGATAGAAGCCCTTTGTAAATAATGTGCCATGTAAAGACCCAGAGTTTGTCACATTAAAATCTGCCCAGGAGCAAAACCCTCGAGACATAAAACCACTCACTTGGTTGCAAGAATACTCCTTTAGGATGCAATGTTAGGAAGTCTTGCTACTGCAAAATCTAGTAGGCCTAGTGCAAAGTCTCACTAGGCAACCTAGGCCTTTTGGCAACAAAGAGATCAATGGCCACTGTCACCTTAGTGGCCTCTCTTTAGCTGTTTAGTGGTGAATGTTATCCTGACAAGGGAGGCTTCCCTAATAAATCATCAACCAGATATTCGACAAATAAGTGCTCAAGGGTGACATAAGATCTATTGATTGAAGAGAAAAGTACGGGCCAAGCCTTGTAAAGGTTGAGATAAAAGTGGCAAAAGTTCAATACACTTTCTTAAAACCTATATGATTTAGAAGAAAGCTGTTATCAGTTAGGGATTTTATGATATGGATATTTAGGGCATACAATGGCATATAACAACTTGAGAAATAACCTATAGATGATAAGATCAACAAAGGAACAAAGGCTATCAAAGAGACAAGCAAGGGTTAGGTAAACAAATAAGTTTTTATGGCTGAAAATGCATGTGACAACAATAATTATCTAGACATCAGCCCTAATTTTGGGGTGAAAATATGCAATTAATGCTAGATTTTTCCTTTTTATATTTATTAAATGCAATCCCTATCAATAGGGCAACAACAAATAGACATAAAATTGCTATAAAATGCAGATTTAAGATAACCCTAGCCCTAGTTACCATGAATTTAGAAAGAGATAGGAAATTAAGGACAGTCACCACAACTAGTCTTGTGCCTTCTCTCAATTGGGCAATTGAGTCAATAATGGTGAGGTCAAAGGTAGAGGAACTTGGATGAAGAGGGTGGAGGACTAAAAATCCTCCCTCAAAAAACCTAGCGACTTCTTTAAAGTGTAGATTAAGATCAAAGGATGCATATACCGAGTTTCTTTGATAGATCTTGAAGGACAAATTTTGCATAACATATAGAAACAAGATTTGATGAAATATTTTACACTTTTTAATATGGCACAATATAAATCCTAATTTCAAAAAATTGCATGCAAAATGGATGAAAAATGACAATAAACTTATGCCATTCAATCAAGAATCACTTCATCAATCCACTATAGTCTCCACATGCAAAAGTATCCCTCTAAAGAGAATTTGCTAAGGTGTTGGAAAAATGGTGTTCACCATTGCTACACAATCGGAACCAAAACCAATGCATCATAACATACTTGTCATGAAGGACCAATGGAATCTTTCATAGGCTTTATCGAAGTTTCTAAGATAGAAAGTCTAAGAGAAAGGAACTAAAATTCAAAATATTATAGAATACCAATGTAAATATTTAGCGTGATGACAATAAGAAGATGACCATAATATTGCTGAAAATAACTATTATTGATGTCAAAGGTCGTCCAAATGAAAGAGAAAGTTACATAGTCAAATAACATATTTCAAGCCTTTTGGAAATATTGTTTTTGGATTTTTGATGCCCCATCTAGATGCCCTATATTTGTATGCATTTTTACTTCAATTACCTAGCTCAAATGGGAGCATAATATATATGGTTGGAAAGCTTATTTTGAGACCTTTCCAATGTCATGTGTCACTCCCTCTAACTCCTTATGGTTGAGGAGAAATGATTTTTTGAATATTCATTATACAATATGCCAAGTTAGCCCAACAAGTGCACAAGTCGGCCTAGCCAGTGGGCAAGTCGGCCTTACTTTTGGGGGTGAAACATACTATCTATATGCGTTATGTGGAGGAAACTAGCACTTACTCGCTCAAGCCAATTTGGGTCTATCTAGAGCAGCTCTGAGGTTCATACCTCATGAATCAAGTGAAGTGAAGCCGAGTTGGAGAGGCTTTTTGTGGGAAAGGTTTTTGGCACATTTTTGGAAGGGCTTTTGGCACTCTTTGGGAAGGTTTTTGGTCCAGGTTAGAAAACAAGTTGCAAACCTTTTCTAGAGTATGAGTTTCAGCCTTGTTGAAGGCAAATTTTAGCCTTGTTGAAGCTTGAACTTCAATCCTATTGAGGCCGAGTTTCAGGTGTATTTTGGGGGTCGAATTCTAGTGTTTGAAGGTCAAGTTTAGGCCTAGTTTGAAGGTTGAGTGTTGGAGTTTTTAAGGCCGAATTCAAGTCCGGTTTGAGGGCGAAGTTTTGGTGCGTTGAAGGTCAAGTTCAGGTATGGTTTTAGGGCCAAGTTCAAGTCTGGTTTGAAAATTGAACGCTGGGTTCTTGTGTGTTGAAGGCCGAGTTCAAGTTTGGTTTGTGGTTGAAGGTGCGGTTTTGTTATAAACCAAGTTTTGGTCTGATCTTTGAGGTGGCCAAGCTTTGTTGGAGAACTATTGTAGGGATCTTTGGAGGTCGATTCTGGTTGGCCAAGACAATTTTAAGGCACCTGTTAGCTGATGTAGTTGTGACGTTAAGGTGATGATAGGGCCGAACCTTATTGTGGACATAATCGCAGTAAGAACAGGACTATCGTGGACAATTTTAGTGAAAGATGAGTGTTTTGTGCAAAGGTTGATAGGCCACAGGAAGCAAACCTTCAAGGTTGTAAATGCTCGTTTGGTTCCAATTGTTTTGAAAATCCCTATGTAGCGAAAAGAAATCTACAGTGTTGAGTACAAGCTGCCAGGTGGGCATACCTTCTCTTTGAACATATAAAAGCCTAAGCACTGAGAGTTGAATAATGAACAACAAGATTGGGGAATTTGAAGTGCCAGATGGGTAGACCTATTTTTTATCAAATAAAGAGAATTGACATGTAGGAGATCAAGTCTAAAGAGCCAAGTTAAGAAGGCTAGTTGAAGAGTAAACAATTAAGGTGTACAGGTGAAGTGGATGTGATCCAGCTTGAAGGCGCAAACCTGAGGGTTGCATGGTTAAACGACAACACACTGATTAATTTACTAAGGACTAGAAGTTATTGATGACTATAGTTTCATGTGTTGGTGCTCAACTAGGGGGATTGGTGTCTCCTATAGCTTGGTGCCTACATTTGCTAAGTTGGTGCTCAACTCGGGAATGAAATCCCCTGTACGTTGGCACCTACTAAAGTTGTAAGTTGGTGCTTACTTTGTACAAGGAAGTTTGCAAAATATTTACAAAAGAAAAGTGTATAAGTGTTTCTTATGTAAATATTCGTGTTTTGTGATTTATGTGCATCAAATGTGTTAAAAGCTAAAAATTGTTAATAGTAATGAAATACTGATTCACTTAGCCTCTTAGTATTTTCAACAATTGGTATCAGAGCCGGTACCTTCAGACACAACCTAACAACTAGAATGTTGACCTCAGAAACATAGATGGCAAAACCAAGAAGGCATGACTCCAAACGCTGAAAGAAGTCTCCTTTATAGCCATGAATATATAATCTCTTAAAGACGATGAAGACAACCAGAAGAATCAATTAGATCTAGAAGAAGTTTACACCATTGATTTTGAAGCAGAATTTGTGGCTATGCAAGAACAAGTTGTCAGACTTAGAAAATAAAATATAAGGCTTAAATATCATTTGCAAATCCTTGAATTGAAGAGCCATAACATTGATGAAACAAAAGTTTTCCTCCTGATATTTCAAGCAAAGGAAGCAAAAAAGAGAGAGGAAATGTTGTCAAGTTAGTTGAAGGAAAAGGTTGAGGATTCAGAGAAGCTAAAGTAGAAGTTGATCAAAAATTGAAGGATAAGAGAAAAAAATTCAAGTTTGGTTGGAAGGCCAAGTTCTAGTGCATTGAAGGCTGTGTTCAGGTTTGGTTTGAAGGCTGGTTTTTGGTGTATTGAAGGCTGAGTTTAAGTATGGTTTGTACTTGAAGTAGTAGCCGTGCTAAAGACTAGGTTTTGGTCTAATTCTTGAGGTGGTTGAACGTTGTTGGAGAACTGTTGCAGGGATCTTTAGAGGTCGAGTATGGTTGGCTAAGACAGTGTTAAGGGAGTTGTTAGTTGAAGTAGTTGTGTTGTTAAGGTGATGATAGGGCCGGGCCCTATTTTCGACAGAGGTGTAGTAAGAACAAGGCTATTGTGGAGAATTTCTGTGATAGGCTTGTGGGCTACATAAGGTGAGTATTTAGTGCAAAGGTTGATATTTTGCAGGAAGTAGATCTTTAAGGTTGTAAAGGCCTGTTTGGTTCCAAGTGTGTTGAAAATCCCTATGTAGTAGAAAGAAATCTACATTGTTGAGTACAAGCTGCCAACTGGGCAAACCTTCTCTCTGAACATATAATAAGCCTAAGCCATGAGAGTTGAATAATGAACAACAAGAGTTGAGGAAGTTGAAGTGCCAGATGGATATACCTGGTTTTGATCAAACATAGAAAACTGACACGTAGGAGATCAAGTCTAAAGAGCCAAGTCAAGAAACCTAGTTGAAGAGTAGAAATTTAAGGTGTACAGGTCAAGTGGCTGTGATCAAGCTTGAAGGCGCAAACTTGAGGGTTGCATTATAAGATGACAACACACTGAAGAATTTGTTAAGGACTATAAGTTATTGATGACAAATCCAAGGAACAACTTGAATACGTAGGTTCGTGCCTATAGTTTGTTGTGTTGGTGCTTAGATAGGGGGGATTGATGTCTCTTGTAGGTTGGTGCCTAGATTTGCTGAGTTGGTGCTCAACTTGGGGAATGAAATATCATGTAGGTTGGTACCTATGAAAGTTGTAAGTTTGTGCTTACTTTGTACAAAGAAGTTTACAGAATATGTACAAAGAAAAATTGTAGTAGTGTTTCTTATGTAAAGATTTGTGTTTCATGATTTATGTGCATCAAATGTGTTAAAAGTTAAAATTTTTTAATATTAATGAAATATTGATTCACCCCACCTCTTAATATTTCCAACAAGTATGAATTGAACAGATTAGCATGAAGCCCTAGTTCATTACTCATGAAATGGCAATAGACACAACATACCAATGGAGGAGGTTTATATCAATGTTTTGAAAATCGCGATCGGGATTAAATCGACGAGGGGAAAAAATCGTAAAAATCGGGAAAAAATTGGCAGATACAAAAATATTCAATTTTTTTCAATTTTTTTTTAATATCTAAAGCACTCACAACATAAAATAAATGCATTGACACATAAATATGAAAAAAAAAACTAATATATAAGATGTGTAATATCATGTCTAATGCTGCATCATACATAATAGTGAATCATGTCCTGAATACTAAGTCCTGAGTCTTAACTCAACCTCAAAATATCAACAAAAATTATAATAATGTATCTCATATCATGAGTGATAATGTTATATACAAAGGAATGCACCAAATAATCTATACTACTGATTTCCTCTGCCCCTCTTGCGAGAAAATGTAACAACTTTCCCTCTAGACGAAGAAGCTGGCGGGGCTGGCAATGGACTTTGTTGTGCTCTAGATCCTGAAGCACCAGGAGCTAAAGGAGGTAGACCACGTCCTTTATCGGTAGCAGGGGTAGGTGGTGTCACCTCCTCCTCCTGCTGTTGCTCCTCCTCCTCTTCCTCATGAAACTCATCATTGATTCATTGCTACTAGAAATGGGATCATCAACAAGAGATACATAAACATCATCTAGCTCAAAGTCTTCAGACTTGGATTGCTCAACCTTATAACATGATAGAAATTGAAAAAATTTAACATGCCTAACCAATGATTTTGGTTTGAGTGAAGGGTTCATCTCCTCAACCTTAAAATGCGGTAGAAAAAGATTAACATGCCTAACCAGTTGTTTTCCTTCGAGTGAAGGGTACATTCTTGTTAAGGCCATGGTACAGGAGTTCAACAATCAATACCACCAACATCAACAAAGTTCAACAATCAATGCCACCGACATCAAGGTTCTTAAAGGACTTCATGCTCTTGATCAAATGACAATCTCATACCCTTACACATAATATAATCAAATGGAAACAATGCAAATCCCCAAACCATGAAACCCTGAAAACCATAAAGTCTACTGAATTTTGAGTGAAATCTAAAAATGTAGTTTCTCCATATGAAATCCAATGAGGTCGAAACCACTCTTAAACATCCCGAGTCATTTCATGGTAATGTTAAAAATTTAAGTAAAAGGATGAAAATGAAAAATAAAGGAAATATCACTTTTACTTTAAGAATTTAACATTACCACTAACTGCCAACAGGTGTGTCAGGAAAATGAGAGGGTTGCCAAAATGACAAAAAAAAAATCGATTTTTGAACTTATAGGATTGTTGTTTGATGGGCCCACGATTTTTACAGAAAAAATTGCGATTTTTTCAAATCCAAAAAATCGTCGATTAAATCGGCTGGGCCCATATTTTCTTTGTTTATATTAATTTGTTAAAGATGATTGTAGGATACTATCGATGGAAATTATTTGACCCATATTGTTGTTTAGTCATGGAAGGAAGACTTGAGCTAAAGCAATAGTAGCTCCAATATTGACTTTCGACAATGGGATAGAGGGGTAACCTAACAAAGAACATGCCTAAATATTTTCAGTATATATCAGTGACACATTCAACAAAATTTTGTTCTTGGTAGACCGAATCTTTCCCATAGATGACATAGAGAAGTTACTGTAGTGCTATGCACATTTTGGGCGTGTAAAAACATTTATTTCAATAAAATATGCCAAGGGGCTAAACTTTTCAAGCTCGTCACAGTCGATTTCGTTGTAGAAACTTTGCCTAGAAATGGAATATCAATCAATCCCAATGTACACTCCTCGGGAAAATTGCAAATATCCCAATGGACAATGGGTGGCCCATGGTCTCCACCATACTTGGACCTTAGAATGATCGTGAGAGATTTTCTAGTTAAATAAGTTGCACTCTACTAGATAAAAACAATGAATGAAACTAATCTCATATGAGAAAGACTTGTACAAAAAGGGATTACTAAATAGAAAACAATCATGCCAAGTTGAATAATGTTCCAAGTAGGAGGTATCTATTGTTAGGGGGTGATTGGCTACGGGGCGGTGGGGGGGAGGGGAGGGCGAGAGTGGAGTGGGGGTTGGTCATCCAAACTTGTAGACAAAAGTCTATTTTTCTATCACTTACAGACCATCCCAAAAGAAACACATAAGACATTAAGGCGCTTTGACTGAATCAAAGGAAGTCTATAAGCCTCTAATAGGTAGCTTAAGGCATTAATAACAAGCACAAACAAGGGTCATATTTGTCTAATAGATTGATGGAACAAAATCTCGTCATATAAGGAGCCATTCTTTGATACAAACATAGAAGTTTGTGAAACGTACTAACTTTCTTGAACACCAGATCTGATTTATACCCCAAGCAATTTTTTTAATGACACAATGATCTATATAACCTAGTAAATTATTTTCTAAAATTGCTGAATAAAATACACTGGTATTTTAACAATAATATTTGACAAGAGAAGAACAAGTAGAAAATCAATCACAAAACATAAATTATAAACCCTCAAATTTATCCTTCACTTTTATTTCTCAAAATAAATAAGGGCTCCCTTATAGGGAAAATGGCCCACATAGAAATACATAACTTTTACAGCAAATGAAACTTGGAAATTTTACTCCCTAAAAAAACTTGAACTGTGCCAACACGACTTTCCTCTTTCCTAGCCATCACACATGTGGGCAACGAGCTCTATTATCCACATCCATGACCCAATGTTACATTTATCATTATTAGCAATTTATCGTCGAGGTCCAAAATTTAAATTGTCGACAATACTAGGGAAAATATAAGAAATTATTTGGAAACTTGAAAAAATACAAAAATAATCCTTTTATTTTCAATTTTTTATTCTTTTAAAGCAACATCAACATCAAACAAACACATTTGACACAAATATGAAAATAAACCTATAATATAAATTGTATAAAGTGTCAATTGGTACATCAATCATTGATAGTAGATATTGAAATATGATATCTATCCTTAGTCATAAGTTTTGACAAGTTATTACAAAATCACATTAAAGCAAAAATAAATGTATCTCATGAGATTATCATCATGAGGCATCTAAATATTATAATGATATTCCGATAACAATAATGCACTAAGAAGTTATGGCAAGGAAATAGGTTTCTCTCGCCCTTGAGAAGTTTGTGGTTCCCATGCAATTCCTTAGTTCCTCTCTCTAATCTCTCTTTCTAGTAGCACTAAGAATTGAGTTCTTTGCAATTAGGAAAATTTCTGGGGTAGCTATAGGGAAAATACCCACTTCATGCCTTGGGATTTTGGCAAGGGGGTATTTCAAGCAAGTGATCTTGCCAAATGTTTCCGTTCCACATAGCTTGCAACTTAGCTTTGTTCTATTATCACCCTCACATGGTTCACCGTACTCCCACGTTTGGTCCAATAGCTTTGCCAAGTTGTAGAGCTCTGATTAAGTTTTTAAATTTTGGAACCATGCCACTGAACAAATGTGGAAATTTAAAAAAGTGTAGGAAGTGGCAGACTCTAAATTTATACTAATCTTGGATGGGGTAAATTTTAGGGGCTAATATTCACAGACGGGCTAATTTTTCAAGTTAAAAAAAAAAAGATTGATTAATTTTGATTCTCAAAAATTTATTCACCCAAATTTTATAGGGTAAAATTATTTTACCTTAAGAATCACCAAAATTTTAGAGGGAGTACATAAAACCATTAGAATTTTTTATATTTTTACAAAACTATCTCCAAACATTTTATAGTTTGCATATTAGGGACTAGTAATATTCGCCAAGGTTTATATACTCCATGAAAAATTTCTATCCTTAAAATTTTCATTAATCTTAGAAAACAAAGAAAAGGAAGGATATTTTTTTTTTTTACATACCTGAAAATGTGGATATGGTATACTAGAGTAAATATCCACAACAAAATGTTTTGTTGATTGCAAAGAAAACAATGGATTTTCCCTTGTTTGCTTGACAAGAAAAGGTCACAAGACTCACACAACCCTCTGAGCTCAATCTTAGCACAAGAAAAAACGAAAAATGACCCTAAAAACCCAAACTGGAACTTTATAGCACCTTTTTCAGGAACAAGGCGATAATTTTCCGTTCGACGCGCGATAATTTCGACTGGCCAAATTATCACAATAATTTGAGGCGATAATATCGACGGATTTGATTTTGGTGATAATATCACGATAATTTCGATATTATCGCACTATGTGCAACTATGTGTGACCCAACTTTAGCTTAACTGTCACAAGTGTGGCCTTTCCACCCAAGCCCTCAACTCATGCGACTCTCTTGGAGCTATATCTTGCTCTATGCGAATCTAGTGCTCAAAAACTCGTATGGTCTCGGTCTCCACTGTGTTTTTCTTTGGAATTTTCCAGTTGCAAACTTTTCCTTCTCTTTCAACCTTGAGTCTCTCACTCTTCACTTGAGAAAACCTATTGCTCAAATCTACTAACCACTTGCAATTGTGTTGTCTTTTGTTGATATTTCTAGGGCAAAACAACCTAGAATATTTTTCTTCCACAGGTAACTACTTCCAATGATCAGTTAGCATTAGTTTTACATATCATTCATCCAATATCATTAAGCAGTTATACAGAAGAAAATTCAACCATTAAACATGAAAGAGAAGTAGAAAAATAACCATGGAACCATGTGACAAGAGACATAGAAATTAGGCTTGAGGCCAGGGCAAAACCCACAAGGGGAAAACCCAAAAATGTCTTTCCTTATGAGAGAGAGAGTTTGATTCATCAATACATGTAGAAGTACCAAACCAATAACCATGAACAATCTCTCTCCCTCCTTTTCTCCTTGTGAAATTTGTTGGATTAGAGATAATCAAGAAAAATCGATGTGCCAAATGGTGGAGGAAGGCTCTCCTTTATGTAGACTTTGAAGAGGGTCGAATGGGAGCCTCTTAGGGGCCTGTTATCGCTTGCCGCTTACACCTACCTACAATTTAGTGATAAAAGCATTTAACTCCACAAGGTGTGGTTGGTGGCAAGGAACTCAGAGAAGGGGCTGTCACACAAATCCCGACTCTCTCCATTTAAGCTATCTCCTAGGTTAACTATGAGGGGGTGGTCCCTAAATGGAAAACTAAGTTAAAAGATGTGAGTTTCTAGGAGAGTTGTTAGAGTTAAATAGATTACTTCTTAATATTTATGAGCAAAAAATGATATGAGCAATAACCATCAATACATAGGATAAACATGAAACATATGAAAAACCAGTGCCTTCAAAATATTGCTCTTTGAAATAAAAATGTATTTGTTTAAATGAAGTAAATTGCTTTCAAATGGAAAGCGAAAGTAATCCTGAAAAGTGAAACAAGAAAATGTTAGTACAAGATATTGTAAATGCTTTCAAGATAAATAGAATTCTGAATCAAAGCATGAGAAACTATCTTGCTCAAAAGGAAACAATTAGTGTTCTACTTGCAAAATGTAGATAAAAAATATTTGCCACAACAAAGTATTCAATTTCAACAATGACAAGAGGAATAAACAATTTGCAAGTAAAACCATGAGGTGTATTAGCATGAGATGCAATTGCACTAGATTTGGATGCAATTAATCTTGGTTACTTTTAATCTAAAATGCCTAATCTAGGTGAGAAGTCATCCTCTTGTGGTCTTACCAAGGGGTAAAAATTGGGGTGACGGTAAGAGAGAGGGGGCGAGGACACGGGTGTGTCATTAACGATACCTGTCCCCTGAGTCTTAAGAGCCAGCGTGTGCCTTCGTTCCTACAAGGGGACAAGCCACTTTCATAACTGTAGGGTCACAAGTTTTTACCTTACTTCGTACCAAATGGAAGAAATTTCCAGCAAAGCCTTTTTCCCTATAATTTCTATCAACCAAGCTTATGCTTGGAGGTAAATTTTAAATATGCAACTAAGTTAGAATGCCCACTATGATATGCAAGTAAGTTTGCAAGTGCTATGTAAAAGATAGATATGCTTTAATTAAATATGCTCCAAAACACAAGATTGCATAAGCTTCATAACATATGAGATTGTGAAATGAAAGTATTTACTTTGACTTATGATAAATCAATGACCAACTAAAATCTTGATGCTTATGAGCAATTAATTTGCATGTAAAATAAATTGCAACTCAAGATTTGTATTCAAAATAGCCTTGCGAAATGAACTCTTAAATTTGAGAAAATGAAAGAAAACTTGTTTGACAGGAAGTAAATGATTGTCTTGAAAGATAAATTGCCCAAACACACAATGCTTCGAATATTTTTCAAAATGGAAATATTGCACTACCATAAAGCATAGATGATTTAGACAATAGCCAAACCATGTATATCAAAGTTTGCTAAAACAAAATAATGAAGAAGCCTACACAAAATGAAAGTAAATTGCTTTGCAAAAATGTAATTTGAGACTTGTAGCAACAATTGTTGTAAATGGTGCAAGTTTGAAGAACTTTAGCAAACTTGAGGAAGGTAAATGAGATGTGTGGTTATGTTAATTACCAATTTAAAGAATGCATGTAAGTTAAAGGAGATGTTAGAGTCAACAAGTCAATCCAACCACCATTCCTCTCCCAAAGTGGAGAGATAGGGATGCCAATGGGTGGAACCCATGCTCCCAAACAAAAATCAGAAATTTTATTATTATGTGTTACAATGAGGTTAATGGCTCTTTGAGAGCTACTCAAGGAATTGATGGAAATAAGAAATGAAGTTTTAAAACCACAATGAATTCCTTCATGTATGGAGCCTGAAGAGAGATGAAGATGGCGCTACAATAAGGAAATACAATCTCTCAAAGTGATACATGGCCTAGTCTTCTTTAGCAAGCCCTCCTAATGCCCACGACCTCCAAAATGGAACTTTGAAACTTGAGAGAATCTACAACCAACATGTCAGGGCTGCAAAACTAAGACCAAGGTTAGTGTGAAAACATGCATGCAAAATGAGTGATAATGCTACAATATAATATACAAAAAACTAAATCAAGTGATGGGAAAAGACCCCATCACTTGTCTAGATTATAAGGAGCTCTTGATTAGCTTGATAAATAGATGAAAGCACAAGAGTATAAGATGTAAATTTGATTGAAGTAATTGACTTAAGCACAAACTATGTGAAAAAGAACCCTTCAAAATCGACACTTTCAAAAGAAAAGCTATTAAGATTCAAAAAACGATAGGAGCTCCTTGTAAGTAATGCCAAGAGTGGGTTGGTCTCTTGAAGACTTCCCCTCACGCTTGCTAGTTGATCCAAAGATGGCCTCTACAAAACTTCAAATGCACATTAGCTCATATGGATTATATTAATAAACAGTGACAAGAGAACTCTAGAATTTATTTGAAAATAGATAGAGTTGTCTAGCCTAGAGCATATCAAATAATCAATTGAAAATATAAGATAGCTATACACTCACAATTCTTATGAAAGCATATGAGAGAATGAAATCAAATTAAACACAAGTAGAGAAGTATACCATCATTGAGTCAAGCCAAACTCCAAGAGAGAAACACCCATGAATGAACCCCAAAGACTTTTATTATATGAAGAACAAGCGTGCACAAGAGCAGAGCTTCCCCAATCACAATAGCTAGTACAAAAGATATAGTATGAGAGCCCATGGTACCATTATATAGGGAGTTGGGAGCAAATCCCAATGAAGAACCAAATGCCAAGTGGTGAGAGGGAGGAGATCACAAGGAAAATTCGAATTTGATAAGTGGAGCTCCAATGCCAAGTGTAAAAATCGGATTCTGGTAAGTGGGCATCATTTTCTTTTTCCCATATGTGCCAAATTCAAATTTTATTATGGAATGACAAGTGTATATGGGTGGTAACCCATGTGTGGACAATTTCCCACAAAAATCTCCACCAATTATTCTCCCAAATCCTCCCAAATGTGCATTAACTTCACAAATTCGAATTTCCAAGTAAGCAACTCTCATTTAATGCCAGAAATTTGATTTTATTTGAGCACATGTCATTTCCTTGATTTTAGGAGTCCACATCACCTTGTGACTTCACTTTAACTCCATAATTTTCCACCTCATTTCCACCTCATTTAGCATGTGTGGATATTTATTTTTCTCCATTTATTTAATTTCTAGCTTAATTAATTGCCAGATTTCCCACTAAACTTAGGAAAAGTGGGTTTTGAGGGTTCAAAACACATTTTTAACCCCTCAAAGTGTGTCATAATAGAAAGTTGAGGGTGAGAGGTGTAATTTTGATTACTTAGACCCCATACAACTTCTCTAGGCAACACTTATTACAAATCAGTTACAATTTTTATTGCAATTTTCGACTTGCTGGAAATCTAAAAAATTAAAAAATCACCACGTAGACCTAACCAAATTCCACGAAATTTTTTGTGTGATCTAGTATGTTAATATACATTGACGCTAGACACTAGGACTCACCCAAGGCCTCACCATCAAGCCGTTTTCCGGCTTTGGGGTAAAATTGGAAGAAAAAACTCAATTAATTATTAAGTCCTGATAGGGAGATGATAATTAACCGAGTGAAAAAAACCTTCCAGAGTAATACTCACTTGTTGGCAAGGTCCCATGCTAACTACGCCTGTTACAAACTCAATACTGACTCAAAAATCATCATTACTAGCATCACTTATTACAATTCCCCTTAGGGCGTGGAATCTGAGTACAAGAGAAAATGATAAGGAGTAGAAGTAGAGTTTAAAAATATTGTTGAACTGATGATATCTGATGATATATAATGGTACAAGTGTCTTCTGGTTCATCCTTGGGCATGGAGTCTTCACATAATCATCAGGTGCCACTGCAGTGTTCAATAAGGCCCAACCAACTTGAACAAGAAGTAGGCCGACTTGAATATTTTAGAAGGAAAAAATAAAAAAAATTGAATTTTTTCAATTTCTTCATGATGAAAATACCGACCATGGATACCATATTTTCCAACACCTCCCTGTTAGACAGGGAGGAACTTTTCATTCTTTCTCAAGATCAATCTCCCTGACCAATCCATAGGTGTTTCAACCCACAGCCTAAGGGAGAGCTCACAATTGCAAGTCTCTCTCTCAGTCAAGATCAATCTCCTTGAACAACCCATAGGCCTCCTGACACACAGCCTAAGGGAGGGACCATTAGTCTCATAAGGAAAGATACATATCATCCACCACAAGAAGTGGGATAAATCAATGAGGCCAAACCAATCATATGCATAGGGCACATGTCCTCGACCACAAACAAGGTCTCCTAGCCCATAACCTAAGGGGGGAATTCCTATCTCCATGACCTAAGGGAGATAACTCATCCTTCCCAACCAAACCATAGTGTGAAAATTCCTAGATCTGACAATCTCAGGAATCCTACTACAAATAACTGAATTTACTTCTCCTATTATGTAAATTGCATCACAAAATTAATTCAGATTTCTTCATGAATTACTGAAGTAAATCACTGAAGCAACCTACACTTAATACTTTATGATTCTGAAACAAGGAAAGTGAGCAAGAATTTAATCACATAAGACACCTTTATTTTGGACTAAGTCCCCGAGAAAACCCAATGCGGGAAAACCGGTGCAGCAAATTTGAGGGTTTGTATTATTAAGCAGCAGTTTCTGAATACAATCTCTGGATGCCTTGCTGGCTATCCAGTACAGAGAAATCATGGCAAGCGAAAATATGGTGAGTTTTATGTTGACACCTAATCCTATGGATGGGTGTGCATATGTATTTTTGTATATTATTTATTATTAGGAAATAAGGAAGGCCAAGAGTCATTGGGAGCTGAATCCCAATAGCCTCACCTCCCATCTATATAAGCATGTACATTCTTCAGCTAATACACATTCTAGTTTTGAGGAGTTACTCCTGGTTTGACATGGTATCAGAGCCAGCCCCACAATTGGCATTTCTGCCCTGTGGTGTAACTCCCTATCCTTTGCTCAGTCATATTTTTTAATGTTTTTGCTGCTCATTAATTGCTAGACTGTTATTCTGCATTTTTTTTCCCTATTTAGCACTGACATTTGCAGCTCCAGCTCCTGCAGACTGCAGGCTCTGTCAATCTGCAAATTGCAGGCTCTGCCATTCCAGCAGTCCTGCAACTCTGTCTTCTGCAGATTCAAGTTCAAATTTTTTTTATGTAACGCCCTTTTGGGCCTCCTCATTCTCCTTTCCCCACTCCATACCTATCGACCCATTCTGGCGCCCATTCATTTCCCTACCTCACTGTTATCTCCCTCACTGTTCTACGCACGCCCTCACATCCTCCTCCCTCTCCCTCACTCTGCATACACTTCCCTCTCCCTCACTACACTGCGCCCTCTCCCTCACTGTTCCATTCCCTATTCCCTACCCAACGCCCTCTCAACTCCCTCATCGACCTGCGCTTGGTATCTCCCACAAATCGATATCAATACACCGCCATATCAATACACCTCAGTGGTATTATAATACCGCCCATTCCTCTGTCCATAAAACGCTGTCATACCATTTCATATTACAATTGGTATCAACAGTCGCTCTGTCATTTAAACGCAGCGCCCTCCACTTCTCCACGCTGTCACACATCATATACTCCAACGTTTAATATCCAACGCTGTTATATGCGCTATTATCGTCTCTGCAAAACGCTGTACGCTCCATTAACAGTCCTCCAGCGCTATTCAATATTCAATACCACGCCCTTTCCTTTACAACACCGCCTTCTCCTCATTACATTACCACTGCTCATATATGTAAACGCTGTGTGATTACATTTTATTTAAACGCTGTCAAATACTAAACGCTGTCATATGCGTTGTATTGACATACGCTGTCTCTTTTATGTTTCCGCCTCCCACCATTACCACCTCCATACGCTGTTGAATACCACTGTTAATAACGCTACCATATATACAATACCGCCACTGTTCATATTAAAATGCTGTCTATTTCATAAAAACCGCGCAGTCATCCGATATATTCATGCCCTCCATACGATATATACTGTCCATTGTATATATTAATACAGCAGTTCATTGACATTTAAAAGCTGTTCATTGCATATGTTATGCGCTGTCCATACTCTTGTGAAACCGCTTCCACATTCACTATTCGACACCACTATAATACAGCGCTTTGTTATATAATATTCAAAACACTTTATATTATACCGCCCTCTCATACCACTTTCCATAATAACGCCCTCCAGCGCTGGCTATAACTCCGCCCTCCCATACCATTTCCGCCCATATATACCACTCCGCCTTTCATAATACCACCATTCATTATATCCCATACCCCCCCTCCCATTCATAATTCTATTTTTTTCATATACATTTTTTCCCCAAACAAAAAGAAAAAGTACTTTTTTATGCAGAATCAGTTTATAGCAAAGAGTGTTTTTTAAAATTCAGTCTTCAGCAAGAGTTTTTGAGCAGAATATTTTTTCCAGCAAGAGTTTCTGCCCTTTTTAATTGAGTATATTTTCCAGCAAAAGATTTTTTGTTTTCTCTCCTTCAAGAGAAATTTTCCAACAAAGTTTTGGTTTTTCTCTCCTCCTTCAAAAGAAGATGACAGTCCCTTCATCTTCTAAAGAGGCTGCCTACTTGGCACAGAGAGAAAAGAGACACGCTTCAGGTCCATCCAGAGGAAGTGAAGGCAGAAGACGAAGAAGAAACTTCAGAGAAAAGGGGGGCAGACAATCTAAAGCTCAGCAGCAAACAAATCAAGACAGAGGTAAAATTGATGACAAAGACAAAGGTAAACCAACTGAATCAGCTCATTCTGTTCTAGCACATTGTAACAATGGAGTAACTAAAAACCTATTTGATGTTTCATTTACTTCATGGAGAGATGATTGGTTGCTATATTCAGGAGCAACATGTCACATGACATTTAGAAAAGATTTTTTTGAAGATTTCACTGACAAAGTTGATGGAGCAGTATATTTCGCAGATAAATCCAAACTCAAGCCATCAGGGCTTGGCACAGTCAGGCTTAAACTGCCTGGTCTTCCAGATCATATCCTACATGAGGTTCTATACCTCCCGGAGTTGAAGAGAAACTTGCTGTCCCTGATCGAAATCCGGCAGCAAGGACACTCAGTTCACTTGTTTGATGGCAAGGTAGAGATCAGATCAGCATCAGATCACTCACTTGTCATGGAGGGAATAGAAGAAGGGAGACTTTTGAAGCTGAAAGGTTCATCTGCTCATGCTCAAAACTTTGCTTTCAGTTCATATCATGATGAAGGTACATTTCCATCAAGTCTTTTATGGCATGCCAGATTTGGACACTTAAATTATGACAGCCTTCGTTTGTTGAAGAAAAATGGTGTTGATGGACTGCCTACAATTCCTAGAAAACCTAAGGAATGTGATGCTTGTATTCTAGGAAAGCATAGCAAACAGTCATTTCATGATTCACACTCAAGAGCACATAGGAAACTTGAACTTGTTCATTCAGATTTATGTGGCCCTATGCCTATTGCTTCTGCAAATGGAAACAAATACATGATGACATTTATCGATGACTACACCAGAATGTGTTGGATTTACTTACTGAAGAATAAGTCTGATGCTTTTCAAACTTTCAAGAATTTTCATGCATGGATTGAAAATGATGCACAAACACATATTGGCTCTCTACGTACTGATAATGGAAAAGAATACACTTCAAACGAATTTGAAATTATCTTCGTCAACATGGAATCAAACATCAAACAACTGTGCCATATAATCCCCAAAAGAACGATGTAGCTGAAAGAATGAACAGAACTATTTTAAATATGGTTCGCTCCATGTTATTTTTCAAGAATGTAAAATTGATGTTTTGGGCTGATGCAGTTCTATGTGCTGTTTACATAAAGAATAGGTGTCCTTCAAGTTCAATTAGAAACAAAACTCCTTTTGAAAAGTGGCATGGCCACATTCCTTCGGTAAAGCATTTCAGGGTCTTTGGGTCCACCTGTTATGCCTTGATACCCAAGGGTCAAAGGAACAAACTTGGTGCTAGAAGCAAAAAATGTATCTTCTTGGGGTACTCCAATACCTCCAAAGGATATCATCTCTATGATGAAACAAATAAGAAGTTTGTGATAGCAAGAGATGTCATATTTCTTGAATCTTCCAAGAGTGACAAGGTTGTTGAGCGGCAACTTGATCGCCTGGATAGATTCACACATGCAAAGTCTTTTCAAGAATTTGATAATGTGATTCCACACCTTGAAGGGGGGATTCCGATATTGAATCAAACTGTGGAATCATATCCTGAAGCACTCTCTCCCCCACATGAAGAAACAACCACGGATGACACATTGGATGATGTGATTGACAGAATTGGGAGATTGAATCTTGAATCAATCCCAACTCAGTCAAGTGACCAGCCCGGGCCATCTCAGAAAGGTCCTCCCAAATGGCTGACAAAGACACTGGAGGATGTTCATCCTGATGAGGTTGGAAAAACAGGAACAAGAAGTTCCACTCAAGAAATCGAAGGTGATGTAGATAATTCCGATTCTCCTGTTGATATGGATATTTCTTATAACTGTGAATTGAGTTTGTCTACAGATCATGAACCAACTTCCTTCAAAGAAGCCACTTCTCATGATGAATGGAAAGAAGCGATGCAGAAGGAGTATGATGCCTTGATAAAGAATGGCACTTGGTGTCAAGTTGATCCCGCCTTTGGGAACGAAAACCAATTGGTCAGAAGTGGGTCTACAAGAACAAGTACAAAGGCATTTGCCCACTTGGATGTTGCCAAGGTCGCGAGCAAAAGGATTCGACAAGGAAGGAATTGATTATGAAGAAACGTTTGTCTCTAATGTAAAGAAAATGGACCACCATCCGACTTTTGCCTTAGCACGTAGGATGGAAAGTCCATCGTATAAGTGTACCTTCTTGAATGGAGATCTAAAGGAGAAAGTCTATATGTCCCAGCCAGAAGGATTTGTGGTAAAGGGTCAAGAACACAAAGCTTGCAAGCTTATAAAATCCTTGTATGGCCTCAAGCAAGCACCACGAGCCTGGTATGGGAAATTAACCGAGCATCTTCTGAAACTTGACTTCAAACATTTTGATCTTGATGATGCAACTTTGTTTGTTAAGAAAGTTGAGTTAGATTTAGATATATTAAATTGCTCATGTCATTTTCAGTTACCTCTGAAAGCCATAGCTGGACTAATGGCGAGGGATTGAATTATGAATGTGTAGTTTGATATTAGTTTACTTTCTGCAAGTTAGAAATATTAAATTGCTCATGTCATTTTCAGTTACCTCCAAAAGCCATAGCTGGACTAATGGTGAGGGATTGAAGTATGAGTGTGTAGTTTGATATTAGTTTCTTTTTCTGCAAATTAGATATCAGGTTGCTCAAGTTGTTTATGGTTACCTCCGAAAGCCATAGCTAGACTAATGGTGAGGGATCAGAATATAAGTTGATGTAATTTGATTTAGATTTACTTTGTTGCAACTCTTGGATTTCTTTAAGCATAGTTTCTTTTGTGTTTGGACAGCAGCAAGGATAATGAGTTTCATGATCAGTAGTTCATTGTTTGTTTGACTAGAGTAGTGATGCAATTTCATTTTCTTTGAAGAATTAATTTTGTCATTGTGTGTTTTAAAATTCTTTTGAAGTTTGGAAAATCATTAGAAATACATTGTTGTCTTGAATATTTGTCTCCATACTCGTTTTTCAGAATTTCATAAAAAATCCAAAAACGACCAAAAAGTAAGAGATAGGTTATCTTGCACATATAGTGCGCCACACTTCATCAGCTTACGAATCCCAGATTGATAAATTAATGTAGCAATTTAGGACACACTAAATTGACCAAACAATGAGGTACAGGGAGAAATTCCAATCCATGTGGTACATACAAACTGCCCATCCTCCCTCCATACAATCCCATAAACAGTACAACTATATCATCCAAGTATGGAAGCAAGACTACATATATGCAAATAGAAATCTAGGCTTGAGGAGGTGGGTCAAAATCCCACAGGTGATGCCAACACAGTGTATCTTCTGCCTCCATTGGATCAAGGTGTGGGAAGTGGCAATCCCACCACACATTTTTTGCATGAGTTACCTTAACATGGCTGGAGATGTCAGATATGTTAGGTGCTTGGCAAGCACCCATCATGAAAAGGAATCTCCCTTTGCACAACAAGGGAGTGGCCAAGTTCAAAATTTCTATTGGCCCACCGATAATCATGAGATCCACATGATCTATCACTCCCTTTAGGAGTCATATCCTGCAAAAACATGGTAAAATAATGTGACAAATTAGAAAATAAAATTTTCTCTACATGATTAGATCGTTTACCATCAAAGTTCCTCATACACATGGAGTTGTGCATGGGCATCCCCCCTTTCTTAGAAGAAAGAAGAAATGGCTGAAATGACTCTTGCATAGAGTCCATTGGCTGTCCCAACTCCACATAGATCATGCACTCTTGAAAGTGCTGATGTAGTTCCTCTCTCAAGCCTTCCCGATCAAAGCTCCTCATGATCAGGGTATAGATCCTAATTGAATGCATATGGCTGAGAAAGAATTCTTTGTGTGCCTCTTATAGTATCTTCTGCTTGAGCTTAGAAGCTCTAGCCAAGAAGACCCTACCACGATGATAGATGACTCCTCCTTGGACTAAGTAGCCCTCTTCTTACTACATGTCATCTAGTATCATGCCTGTGTGGAGATCTTTGGAATACTCTACAAGAAGTTGAGATTTCCAGTACAGATCCACACTGTTCAACAATGACAACGTTGATGATACATCCATGGAAGTTCCTGTCATGCTGCCCATCTCTCCTTTGACATCACTTATGCCAAAGATGTGTGTTGGAAGGCTGATCCTACCACTCTTCCCTTCCCACAACGTAGATCTAGGAAAGAGAAAGGGTAATAGTGATGCAGGGAGAAGATCCCCCTCATTCTTGAGCTGTCCCAAGCCCTTCAACACTGTATTTTGGTCTCCCATTGCTCCAATCCCTCCTGGATCTAGATTTGGAGTAGCACTTTGTGAGGCGTCCCCCACAAGATCTGAATCTGGTGGCCTCCTAGGTAGTTTGTCACTAGATAGGAGTGTCCCTTATAGAATCCTCATGAACATAAGAGAAGGGACTATGAGATCCTTGCTTCCACTGTGCAAATCCATCTCTGTTGTTTGTGTGGATGTGCTAGGTGAGGGATAAGTATGCATGCCTTGGATCATTTGGGGTTTACCACTCTTCATGTCCACCCACTCCATCTGCAAATATTTCCAATCGGTGGTGACTTTTCCCAATGTAATTGACCATTGGACACCCAAAATGATATTGGTGTCTGGTATGTCAACTACAAAAAAGTGATCCACCAAAGTGTAGGACCCCATAGTGACTGAGAGTGATGGGGCATATTGAATGCATTGCATTGTCCTATCTCTTGGGACCAAAACAAAGAATCCCTCAAAAGTATCAGTGGGGATTTCTCTCCTCTGCACAAGATGAGCATCAATAAAGTTGTGGGTTGCCCCATTGTCAATCAGTACAGATACCCTCTGATTCATGACTGAACCTTGTACTCTTAGGGTCAAGTACTTAGGCACTCCTCTCAAAGATGCAAGATTTCCCCCCATTGGAGCAAAGGCTCCCTCCCCATCTCTAGATGGTGTTGGATCTCCCTCAACATTATCAGCGTTGTGCCCCTTCTTGGTTCATCATCTTCATCTTCCTCCTCAAAATCCGAGAAGACTTCTATGTAGTGTGCTTTCCCAGCAGCACATCTATGTCCAGGTGCCCATGACTCTTGGTAAGTGAAACACAGTTTCTTCTTTCTCATCTCCCTCCTGACTTCAATATCAAGAGGCTTCTTGAATGAGCTCTCCTTGGAAGGAGCAACTTTTTCTTCCTTCCCTTTAGAAAGGTGAGGAGCCTTTCTATGGAAAGTTGCCTTTGCTTTTGGCAAGGCATCTTGGAGGTCTCTATCCCTCTCAATGGCATCATGCAAAGTGATGGGTTTGGTAGACTTAACCAACCCATGCAAAGGTTTATCCAAAACATCGATGAACATGCACACCCTCCTTGCTGTAGACAAATTAGGAACCATAACAAATAATCTTAGAAACTCAGAGATATAAGTTTATGCATTTCCTGATTGCTTTAACTTTGCAAGGCTCATGAAAGGTGCTTCTGGATCCTTTTTTTCAAACCTCTCCACTAGTCTTCTAGTGAACTCAGAATAGGCAGTCACATTGGCATGGCCTAATGTAGACAACCCATGGAACCACCAGTTTTGTGCTTCACCTTCAAAGTGCAGTGCTGCATTCTTGATGGCTTCAATCTCGGGGGATTTTTTCAACTGAAAGTAGATATCTGGCTTTTCTACTCATGCCTTGGCAGAACTGGTGGATGATCCATCAAACTTGGGAAAAAATAATCTTCCCATAGAATGATGTCTATCATGATTATGGAAGAACCCACCATCTCTATACTGATGCCTTGGTCTCATTTTGTCCTTGAGATGAAAAAACTATTGGAAACTCAAGTGGTCCTTGAATCTCTGATTCTGAGATTCATATTCCACAAAGAAGTCTTCAAGGGATGCTTGTTATTGTGGTACTTCATTCTCCATAGCCAAAAAGGTAGGCATAGTGGAGCATTGTGGAGCTTGTGGTTGGTTCACCGGCTGACCAGTCCAGTGGTGAGACATGCCAGAGATCTCCCTAGGGTGGAATCTCCCTGGAGATTTCCTCATCCTATCCATCCTAATTTCCTTGATCTCTCTAGCAAGATCTTGTATGGCCACCAAAAGAGTTCTTGCAAACTCTTCTCCTTCTTTATCACTTCCAGTTTCAGGTGCTTTACCCTTGTCTTGATCCTCAGTGGTGTAATCAAACTTCTTATGGCTTCTGTTATGATACCTCTTCTCCCTCTCAGTAAGAGGCTCATATTCTTCTGAATTTAGCATGGCTATGGTTCTCCAATGCAAGCACAGGCTGTGCCAAGAAAGGAGCTCTAATACCACTGTAATATCCCAAAATTGGGATTGCACAGAAAGCCTGCTAAAATAACGCACTTATGGGAGATGTATGTATAGAAATGAGTTTTCAGCCCTTGGATCCCTTCGATCACCAGATCTGGAGTCTATAACCAAAACGGGATTAAAAAAAATGAAACTAGGTGTGGTAAATAGATCTCCCACCACCTAGTCTAGCTGAAAAACACCCTACAAGAGGGGCCGTAGCTATGCACAACAAAATTCTTCAAAAATAACGTAGTATTGGAGAGCATGAGCAAGAGGCCATAAAATAAGATTAAATTTTGAATATACAACAAAAAATCAGATTTACAATGATGTTCTTACATTATACAGTAGAATACAGGAGACAAGAGAGAAATAAATCTTCAGAAAAGAGGGTTGCAACACATGTATAGACTGCAAAATGGCTTAACAACGTTATTTTAAGGAGATGTAGCAGCTGAATGTTACACTTCAGATCTAGAACATATTTTTGGATGAAATATCAGATCTGTTTCAGATCTGTACTCCAGAAAGACTCTATTGCAAGACCCCCTTGGGATTTTGACCAAATCATGCATTACAAAGAGTAGATCTGAGTTTTAAGTAGTAGATCTGCAATAATATTCAGAAATTTCTGAAGATGATTTTACATTAAAATAGATCATATCTAAACAGAACATGGATCAGCAAGATAATCCATAGATTACCAAAGTGGAAGGAAAATCCTAGCACTAGAGATCTCTCATCAAAATTGGGATCAAAACACCCTGCAAAACCTCTACTGAAAATAACGTAGCACCTCAAGGGAAACTACACTATAGCTTGAATAACAGAGTTGGCTTGATGCCAAGATACAAATATGAAGCTCAAACAGTGGATGCACTCTTCCAGGAGGTTAAAAAACACACTCACTGAGAATAGGCTCCAATACAAGCTAGATATGACAGATATAGAGTCCCACTTGCTGCAACCTACAAAAGCAACCAAACCCTCACTGGATCTGCGTTGCAGTTGGAAGTAGAGCTTGGCCAAATTCCTGATAGTGGATGAAATCAACAAGACTCCTCCAACAATCAACAATGGTAGAGGTGAAATCCCTGCATAGGAACTCCAAGTGCAAGCAGCACTATTCTCCACTGAACAACAGAGAATGGTATTTGTTCAAACAGACAAGATACTTATAAACATAGACAATCAACAACCTTCTCTTGCTGCCTTCCCCTTCATTTTATAAGATGAAAGCCTTTGAAAACCCTAAACCACCTTGATGAGTTAGTTCCTTTCACATGAGGGGCCTCCTTCTAGAACTACGATGTCCCTTCTTGAGGTGCATTGTATCTAGACAACGTTGTATATTTGGTCAAGTTTGACCCAGTCTCATAGCTCAAACCCATTTCGCACCTACAAGTGATTTATCTACATAGCCTAGATCTATCCATGTTCATATTGGCATTGATTTATTCATTCTTTCAGGAGTTTT